>QLPN01003567.1:0-87412 GCA_003314395.1 Albatrellus ellisii
TCCATGTACAATACATGATGCTGACCATGCCTTCATCTCATCTCATCTTTATCTGATCTTCTTATCTTATCTTATCTTATCTTATCATACAAACCAGACACTTTCTACTCTGTCTGGTGTCTCTCATTACACATCACTTGCAGCCACTCTTGCCACCACTACTATATCACTTGCAGTTTACACTCCTCTCCAACTCTATCTCATCTCCACTATATCTACTTGTCTTCATCATCTTACCACCTTAGCACTTTAGCACATCCCTGAGTCACTCTCTATCTGTCTTCTCTGTGTACATGCCCTCATCCCCACCAGTCACTCTTTTCACATCTTTGTTGCACCCTTTGTCACCCTCACTTTCTCCAGTATCCTCCCCCTCTGTCTGCCCATCATGTAGGCCTCTGATGTCATGCTCATCACCTTGTACCTATCCATGATTCTGTCCTGCTCCTTTGCTTATTTACAGCAAGTGGGTGTTTCACATCAAGAGGGGACCTACCAGCAAGATTCAGAAGTACAAAGCACACATAGCTGTGAAAGGCTTCACCCAAGTCAAAGGTGTCAATTTCAACAAAACATTCACACCCATTATGTGTATGTGCAGGCTATGGCAGGCAACAGCAACCAAGATATATATGAGAGATAACACATAGGAGAATCCCAGAAGGGATAAGGAGGCAGGGAGCATGACCTGCAGCAGTGGTGAGAGGTTGCAGACACAACAAGTGGTGCAATGTGGTTTAAGTATGTCAGATGATATAGAGGACATCTGAGGAGGTGTATAGTGGGAGTCCATCTTACATAGTGTAGGTGGGTAGAGTTGGAGCAGAGAATGCATCAATGGAGTACAACAACTACCATGTATAGAGGGGATGCATGTTGTCCCAGTGAAGTATGTGGGGCTCAGAGTTGAGGTGGAGAAAGAGAGTCTGGAGTCCAAGGATGTAGGGGTATGATGTAGTAAATGTAATATGTACATGTGGCATGTGTAGCAAGTGATATAGTGAGTGGGGAGTTGAGCTGGACAAAAAGTGATAAGGAACATACAGAGAAGCACAGAAAAGCTAACATTATGAAATTCTCAGCAGATGTTTATGGGTACCAGAGTGCAGTGGGTGCACTCATGTACATGATGCTAGGGATGTGACCCAACTTAGCATACACCATTGGCATCCTCACCCAACATACCACAACACCAGGTGACACACATTTCCACACTTTAAATTGCACCTTCTGGTATTTATGCACCATGGTGCACTGTACACTCCTCTTCAATGGCAACTCCTCTGGCAAGTTAACAGGTTTTATCAATACTGACTGGGCAGCCAATGTCAATGACAGGTGATCCATCCCTGGATATGTCTTCATTCTCTCCAACAGCATGATTAGCTGGAGCTCCAAAAAGCAAGCCTCAACAGCACTTTCTAGCACAGAAGCCAAATATGTCACAGGTGTGCATGCTCCAAAAGAAGCTGTCTGGCTTCACACCCTCCTTTCTGAGCTTGGTGAACTACACAACTCTCCTATGACACTCTGAATCAACACTCAGTCTGCCATTGTCATTGTGAAAAATCTGGCATTCTACATGCATACCAAGCACATCAATGTGCAGTATCATTTCTTGTGTGAGAAGTACACTAATGGGGAACTGGAGTTGGAGTATACTGTGATGGATGAGCAGGTCACAGATGTTCTAACAAAGGGGCTGGTGCAGCAGAAGCACAAGCAGTTCTTGTGAGGCACATGCTAGGGCAACAAGGTCACAATGTAAGAGAAGGGAAGGACAAAGGGATGAGACAATACTTCTTAAGAATAGTCACGCTGTATAGTGAATATCTCAGATGTATAAAGCTAAAGAACTGTCTACTACAAGAGACTCCTTATATACTACAGGGATTGGTGCACAGACCATGTGCTGTCACTGTAGGGCAGGCATATGTAAATAAGATGTGCAGCATCTGTGAGAAGTATCAGTAAGTAATGCACAACATTGCACCACATTAGTAAGTGTCTGTGGGAAATGTAGTCATATCTGTATAGTAAGCAGTCTGATGATGATATATGTATGAGTCATAGATAATCGCGATAAGATCTACTGATGATCTGATAAGATATCTTTAGTAGATCTTGAGTGATAAGAGTGAAAGAAATCATAAAATGAAAGGAAAAATAAGTATGTTCTGACAAATACCCCCCTTCTTAGGGTGAGATGACTTGATGAGCAGTAGAAACTGCAGTAGATCCAAATCCTTTATCTCCCCATTGTGTAGTTTCCAAGGAATCAACTTCTTTGACATCAGCAAGGGATATGTGTTCTAGAATCAATTGAGCAATGCAATCTTTGACATTGATGACAAAGTCATTGTCACTGAGATTAACTAGAAGGATCTTCACTGGTCTGCAATAATCTGAATTGATAACTCCTGCTCCAGTATGAATGGAATTTTTGACAGCCAGTCCACTGCAAGGAGCAATATGTCCATAGCAGTTGTCTGGTATAGCCAAGGAGATTTGAGTATTGACCAGTTTTTGACCATGTGCAGGAATGATAATTTCTTCTGCACTGTAGAGATCTAATTCAGTGGCATGCTCTGATCCTTGAGTGGGTAGAGTAGCTAAGTCTGAGAGTCATTTGATTGGGATAGAACAATGTTGTGTAGATCTAACAGCAGTAGGATATGAATTGTGGAATCCTTTGACCAGCTTAGGTATATCTTTGATCATAATATGTGCTGGTTCACAGGAATTTTCATTGTCTGGGTAATTTTTCCACTTGATGAGATATTGGATATGTCTGTGATGTTTTCTGCTATCTAATATCTTTTTGACTTCATATTGTACAACATCATCTTTGATAATTGGTGGAGGGGGTGATTTGACAATTCATTCCAGAATATCATTTGGAGTAAATGGTAGTAATTTGATAACATGAAATACTTGATGTATTTTCATGGACTTGGGAAGTGCTAATCCATAGGCATTGTTTGAAAGCACTTTTGTGATTGAGTATGGTCCAAGTCTTTTATGGTCTAATTTCCAGGTGGGTCATCCAGTCTGTATGTTAGATGCATCTAACCAGACCTTGTCTCCAATTTGATATTTGGGAGTATCTCCTTTATGCACATCATAGTACTTCTTCCTATCATCAGCTGTTTTTCTCAGCACTGATTCTGCATCTTCCCTTGTCCTCTTTAACCCTTCAATAAAGTTTTCTACCAAATTGATAGTGGACATCTTGCCCAGTTCAAATCCCATATGTGGATTTTGTCCAGAGTTCAACATGAATGGAGAGTACTTGGTAGAGGTGTTAACTCTGTTATTATAACAGAATTCTGCCATAGGTAGCCAGTTCATCCAATCAGATTGATGATGGTCTACAAAAATGTGGAGATATTGTTCTATCTCTTGATTGATTCTTTCTGTTTGACCATCTGTTTGTGGATGATAGGCTGTGGATAAGGCTGTTTTAATGCCTAACAACTGATTTAACTCCTTCATCATCTTGGAAGCAAATTGGGGACCACAATCAGATAAAATCTTCTTGGGCAATCCATGATGCTTCCAGATATTGTCTCTGAACAATCTCACTACTCCTTCTGCTGTTATGTCAGATGTTGTGGCCATAGTGTGTATCATTTTTGAGAAATGATCAACAACCACTAGAATTGAGTCATATCCCTGGCTGTCTGGTAATTGTGTTATCAGATCTGTAGATATGATTTGCAGGGATGAGATGGTATTTCATTTGGGGTCAATTCCCCTTGTGATTTCTTTGTGATTATCTTCATCCTCTGACATATGTCACAACTTTTGATATATTTCCCAACATATGCAGCCATTCCTTTCCACCAAAATGTTCTTGACACTATCTCCAGTGTCTTCCATTGTCCCAGATGTCCTGCAATTGGAGTGTTGTGACATTGCTTGAGAACTTCTGCTCTACAATTGTCTGGTACAAGGATTTTGTCTTTGAATGTTAACAATCCTTGTTTGTTCTGTCCCCAGCCAGCTGTGATAGATGTTTTTGCTTCATCTGCTGACAATTCCAACCACATCTTGACATCTCCATCCTTCTCTTGTTCATCTGCTATTCTTTGAAGAAGTGGAATGTTGTTTGTCAATACTGCTTGTATATGATTTGGTTTGGTGAAAAATTCTGGTTTAAGCAGTATGACATTCTCATTGTCATGTTTCACCCCCTCTTTATGATCCACTCATCTTGAGAGGAGATCAGGTTTGGCCAAACTCTTTCCCAGTCTGTGGGAAAGGTGAAAGTTGAACCTAGAAAGAAACAGGGACCATTGGGCCTGGCGATGGTTTAGTTTCTGGGCACTCATAAAGTACTCTAGGTTTTGTGATCCATAAGGATCTCAACAGGACTATCTGTTCCTTCTAGATAGTGCTGCCATTGTTCCAATGTGCATATAACAGCCAACAACTCTTTGTCATAGGTGTCATAATTTCTCTCTGCTGGTGATGACCCTTTGCTGATATACACCACAGGATGCCACTTTTCATCATCCCTCATTTGCAATAAGACTGCTCCCATAGCATACCCTGAGCTATCTGCTTCTACCAGATAAGGGCAATGAGGTTCAGGAAAGACTAAGACAGGTTTTGAACATAACACTGTCTTTAAATTTTTGAAGGAGTCTTTTTGTTCCTGTTCCCAATGCCATTTGCTATCTTTTTGTAAGAGAATGTTCAGGGGTTTTGCTAAGTCAGAAAATCCTCTAATGAAGCGATGATAGAAATTGGTGAACCCCAAAAAGGAGTGGACTTCGGTGACAGAAGTTGAAGTTGGTGTGGGCCATTCAGCTATCCCTTGAACCTTGACTGGGTCCATCATGATTTTGTCAAAGGATATTTTGAGGCCAAGATAATCTATCTCTGTTTTCTCGAAGTCACATTTTTCAGGTTTCAAGTACAGTTTGTTGTCACATAGGATTTTGAGGACTTCTTCAACTATGAGATGATGCTCTTCCAATGTCACAGTGAAGATGAGGATATCATCCATATAGACTACCACTTTTCCCTTTGCAATGAGTTCTCTAAAGAGATGGTTCATAATGGTTTGAAATGTAGTGGGACTATTGGTGAGTCCAAAGAACATAACAAGAGGTTCATATAATCCTTTGTTTGTTATAAAGGCAGCCTTCCATTCATTGCCTTCTTTGATTCAAACATTGTTATATCCCCATCTTATATCAAGTTTGGTAAAATATTTTGCCCCTTTGAGTTTATCTATCAATTCTGAGATGAGAGGTAAAGGATAGGAATTTTTGATAGTGATTTCATTGAGGCACCAATGATCTTGGATAGGACATAGTTCACCTGATTTCTTTTTGATAAAGAAAAATGGAGAAGCCATAGGTGATTTAGAGGTGCATATATGTCCAGATTTCGGATTTTCTGCAATAAATTTCTCCAACTCCTGTTGCTTGACAAAGGAAAGATTATACACCTTTCCCATATGCATCTTTGCATTGGGTTTTAATTCAATAGCATGATCCCATAATCTTTTTGGAGGCAGTTCATCAAAAGATTCCTTTGCAAATACTGATTTGAACCCATGGTACACTTTGGGTACAATATCTTCAAATGATTTCTTTATCTTTTTCTGTTGTGCCTCTATTGCTAGGTCTTGGGATATGTTTCAAGTTGCTGCATCCTTCTCATCATCTCCTATCATGATACAGAGGATATGGTCTCCCTTCTGTACTTTGTCATCATCTTCATCATCTACTTCCACTATTTTTGGTATTTCTTTCTTCAGTTTTTCTGCTTTCTTCTTCTTCCACTCCTGTCTCTCTTCAATTACTCATAAATGACATCTTCATGGGCATCTGGTAAATGAAACGATGCCTGTATTCCAGTCTATTTCTGGATTATGGATTTTAAGCCAAGTTTCTCCTAGAATTAGGTTGACTTTGCCTAGTCTGGTAACACAGAATGTTGTTCTTTATGTATGATTCTGGACTTTGACTATTAAATCCACAGTTTCTTTGATAGATCCTTGTTCATTTTTAGATCCATCTACATTATAGACCAGAATGAATATTGTGAGTTTCTTTGTACTAAGATGATTTGTTTTTACAAACTCTTTGTTGATATAGCACAGAGTGGCTCCTGAGTCTAATAAGGCTTCAATTGTTACCACTTGACCATTTTCTGGTCCCTTGATTTCAACTTTGATCATGGGTAATTCTGTTCTAATTCCCATAACTATGTGCTTTTCTTTTTCTTGAGAGGGTGTACTCTCAGATGTCTCTTTCTTCTCAGTCTTTTTCTCTGATGCAATGTTGTTAATTATTTCATCAACTGGATTGCATACATTGGCATGGTCAACAGTGCCATCATCTGGAGTAAGTACTGAGAACATATTCTTGGACAGTCCAGTGACATCTACTGGCTGTCCCCTGCAAAACATGCCTGTTTCCTCCTTTCTCCTTCATTGAACATCATCTTCTCAAAGTCCACTGTAGACATCTGCCTGATTTATTCATGTATTTCTCTGATATTTCTCCTTTGTGGGCAGACATTTGCCATATGCCCCTCTTTCCTGCAATTGAAACAAATAAGGGGTCTTCTTCTCTGCATGGCATTGACATCCATTGGCACTGTTGCATTGCTAGCCTTTTGTGTGTTAGATGGCTGAGAAGTAGCTGGTTGTGTATATCTGGGGGTCCATTGTGGTGTTCCCCTAGATTGCATAAGCTGGCAGTATTCCTGCATATTCCTATCTGTCATTTGTGCTACTTGTTGCCATTCTGTTTGCACAGGAGAGGGCAGACAAGGACAGTGAAGGAGATTACAAGGACAGACTTGGTTGCAGGGGAAAGGAGACTGATGATGATGGACAGGAGCAGAGCCATAACAAGAGTGACACCAGACATGAGGGCACAGAGTAGGTAAAGAATGCTTTCCAGGGCTTGGAAAGACTTAGAGAAAAGAGTGAGACAATGAGGGGGAAAATGGATATAGAGATGAAGCTATAAAGCTATAGCTCTGCTTCTAAGTGTAAGACAAAGATGCTGCCTAAAGCAATAGAGGAAGAGCATGGCCAGATATAGACATAAGAGCACAGCCACCAATGGAGAAGATAGAGCAGAGCCACAGAGAGATAAGATGAGATGTAAGAGATGATGAGATAGAGATAAGATATAGATAAGATAGATATGGAGTGGAAAGAGAGAGATAGTAAAGGGGAACTGCTCAGCAGTGTCAAAACTTGACAAAATCCAACATATTCTAGATATTTGACTGGAGGGGGATTGATATTGTAGATGCAGCCTAGACAATCACCATTTAATCCTCTTTTATAGCAATTGATGAGCGTATCCTCATCATAATGTGTCTTTGCTGCTAATAAAAGGAAGTCTGTGGTGTATTCTTTGGCAGTTTTCCCCATTTGTCTAAGTTTATGTAAGGCTTGCTGCACAGTGTGTGCTTCATCTTGATTGCCAAATTGTTCCCTGAGTTTGGTGTTGAATTCTACCCAGTTCTGGAATGGCATGGGGTATAGTGGGTTGAGGGGGTTAGCCTCATGTAGTTGCTGTTTGGCAACTTGCAAGTTTTGCCATGCTTCTGCAGAACCTCTTATCATATAGGATAGGGCATATGTTATTTTATCACTATCCATCCATGTTTTGTTAGCCACAAACACCAGGAATAATTATTGGATAAACAAGTCAAGCTTGTCTTGCTTCCCTGAGTATGCTGTAGGTGATGAAGCTTTTACCTGGTGTTGGGCAAATATGTGGGCCAATGGGACATTTGTCTGGCCAGAGGAACTGGCAGGAATAATTGGCTGGGCTGCCATAGGTTGGGCTTGTCTTGTCATCATTGCCATCATTTCTCTCATGCTTTTGGCTATCTCTGCCATTGTCATGCCCAATCCTATTATTGCATCACCTTGTTCCTTCTGCACCCATGCTTGTTGTTTTACTTGTTTGTTCATCATCTCCATCACCTCCTCTATGTCTAGAAGCCATAGTCTTCTGGCTTCATCTGCATCTTGCCTTTCCCTTTCCCTTTCTTGTGAAGAATCTTCAATCATTGGTGCTGGTTCCCTCATGTCCCATTGACTTGGTCCTGGTTGCATCATCATTCATTTCTAAAGATGAAAGCTTGTGGGAAATAATTTCTATATGGGCTGGCACAGTGATGACCATCACATGCACATAATGCTGGAAAACAACCATCAGTGACACCAAGTGAACACAGCAATATAAACATGCCACATGTGACAATCATCCATAGCCACATCAATTGCACATTTGTTTAGGTGTCAGGCTATAGGACTGGCTTTGGCTGATGAGGAGCAGGATTAATAAGCTGTATAGGCCAAGATGTGGTCCATGGAGTCACAAGTCACAAAGTTAGCATTTGGTGTGATCAGCACTTTTCCTCTTTTGCTCATCCACAATAGTATGATACTTTATTCACTCATGCCCAGACTCCACTGCATTTCAAATATCCTTATGATTGACCCTGCACTGTAAATTTTCTGTTTTGTTTTGTTGTGCTCCAGCCTTGGAGCTAGACTTGTATTTAGATAGCACATCATCAGCAAGAAGGAGGAGATTCCCCCCAGCCCATGATTTAACATCTCTTCCCTGTCCAAGTCCCTTGTGAAAAAGCATGTTCTGATCCTCCCTCTGCATATCTCAAATTAAAGCAAGTGCACATTCCTCATAGGTCACATCTATTATTGCATTGCATTCTCTATTGCATTGCATCTAGTCTCCTTGCATTGCATTCACTATTGTGTCTCCCTTGCATTGCATTGCATTCTCTTTACCTCATCATATTGTGAATGCCATATCTTGGCATATCACCTGTTTGTTGCCCTGGTCATGTTTCCGATTGTCACCTTATATAGCATCACACTATAGTGTTTATTGCACTTAACTACTAAACTCTTTACCTTGGTGTCTAGAGAATCTTATGACTTGCACCCTCCAGCAATTGTTGTGGTTGTGGTTGTTATTCCCCTTCAGCCCAGCACAGCACATATCAACAGTCAAGGTAATCTGGAAAGAAATGCCAAGGGAATTCTTCAGGGTGATTGTTGAAGTGGGGATTGTGAAGGTGGAAGAACCAGATGGCCTGTTGTTGGGTGTAGTTATAGGTGTTGGCATAGAAGTGGAGGAGAGCAAGAGAAGTGTTTGGACAAGTTGGTGGTGGAAGAGTGCTGAATCTGGCATAGGATTTGCCAGATCGAGTTCTCTTTTCCAAGTGTAGAATGTGTGGAATGATGAAGGTAAGATTTGTATGAAGTGAAAACTCTCTATTCCTTTTGCAAGGGAATAGGCCTTTCAAACACAAAAATGGAAGGGATGATGGTAGGTAATTGTAAATACTAGTGCTAAGAATACTATGAAAGTGATCTTGTTATGGTAAAAAGTTATAGTACTCCTGGTCTGAACAGTTGTCAGGAGGGTTTGCAATGCCCCACTAAGTGGTAGACACCCTAGCACTGCTCACTGAGGCAATATAAGGCCTGGTGCTGCAGCTGAACTACAAAGAATTGGGAGAACTATAATAATTACAATGCTCTCTTGAGCAAGGGGAGGGGAAAAGGATGATGTGTGTCAGGCTTTGTTTTAGGAGCATTTATTCCTTTCTTTATTCTTTTACTTTTCTTTTACTTTTACTTTTGATTAGATTAGATTAGATCATCTTTCCTTTCAGTCTATCTGATCTGATCTAATCTTTATCTACTTACTGTCCTTTTAGTGCTTCTCTTCTGGATGCACCCATGCTGCGCATGATGTCATAGTCTACTGCAGGTATTGTCTTCATAGACCTGCCCTATAGTTACTGTGCTGGTCCATGCGCTTATAGCTGTAGTATATAGGTTCTCTGTAGATAGCGAATATACTCCAGCTTGTTATGGCTGGCAAATCCTTTCTTTTGGAGTGATCCTTAAGTTAGTGCGCGCCGGTCTCCCTTATGGGATATGTAGGACTGCCGTCTTACAATGTGTGTGTGAGGTCACTGAGGGTAGAGCTTTATACAATTGTGAGGCACACACTAGGGCAGCAGGATCACAATGTATGAGAAGGGAAGGACAAAGGGATGAGACAACACTTCTTAAGAATAGTCACACTGTATAGTGGACATCTCAGATGTATAAAGCTAAAGAACTGTCTACTACAAGAGACTCCTTATATACTACAGGGATCAGTGCATAGACCATGTGTTGTCACTGTAGGGTAGGCATATGTAAATAAGATGCACAGCATTGCACTGCATCAGTAAGTGTCTGTGGGAAATGTAGTCATATCTGTATAGTAAGCAGTCTGTTGACAATATATGTATGAGTCATAGATAATCGTGATAAGATCTACTGATGATCTGATAAGATGGGATAAGATATCTTTAGTAGATCTTGAGCAATAAGAGTGAAAGAAATCATGGAATGAAAGGAAAAATAAGTACATTCTGACAGTTCTGCTCTAGCATGGGCATTCACTGGCACATAGCTGAGTGGGCATGTTGGAGATTAAGTGATGTATTACAGCAACAGTGTGACAGCACAACAGTGCAAATAGTGCAATGTGCCATATGGACCTCTCATGGGACTCAGGGACAATATGGACAGACCCTACTTACAAGAAAAATATCTCTCACATAGTTTTCTTTTCCCTCAGTCTTCTACAAAGAGACTGAGATCAGTACTTATGTTAAAGGAGGTTGCTTGGAAAGAGTACAGCTGACTGTATAAAGAAGAGAATTGTATTCTACAGGAATAAATAGTGAGAAAACATAAAAGGTGAATAGCATAGAGAGTAAGTACTGACCTCAGTCTCTTCATAGAAGACTGAGGGAAAAGAAAACATGCAAGAGATATTTTCTATAACTAAAGGGTCCATCTGTATCATCCCTGAGTCCCATGAGAGGTCCATGTGGCATAGCTGTGCAGTCATGCATTCACAGTCACACGCAGTCACATGCATTCACTGTTGCATGTCACTGTAAACTCCAACAACTTACTCCTACATCATTCACATTTTATGTTTTCTTACCATTTCTCCCTGTAGAATATATTCTCTTCTTTCTACAGTCAGCCACACTCTTTCCAAGCAACCTCGCTCAATAGCCACAGCTAAAGCCACTGGTTTTCAGAAAATGTGCATAACATGCTAGATAAGATGGCTATGATTACCAAAATATTTGACAAGGTAGACCACACCAAAAGCCAGGGGAGCCTCTGCCATATCTAGCTGATTGGACCAGCAATTGCTGAGATAATTGACTGGCTTTGAAATCAGGCTAGCCATGCTCAATTTTGTAGCCAATCAATTATCTTGGCAATCACTGATCCAATTGGCTAGATCTGGCAGAGGACCCCCTGGCTTTTGGTGTGGTCTACCTTGTCAAAGATTTTGGTAATCATAGCTATCTTATCTAGCATGTTCTGCATATTTTCTGAAAACCAGAGGCTTTAGCTGTGGCAACACTACATAAGCTTCATTTCTTTGTTCAAAAACTCCTGAGATGCATTATCAATGATTATAGCATTGAAATAGATCCTGAAAAAGTAGAGTCTATTCAGACTTGGAGGATCCCCACAAATAAAGACTTACTCACTGGTTTTCTGGGTGCAGCTGGCTATCTTGCATCAGGTTGCCATGATGTCTGTATCCCAATTGGTCACCTGTCAAAACTGATGGGTAAAACATCCCCATGACACTGGACACACATAGAGCAGCATCCTTGTGATGAAATTCAATATACTGTGCAGAAGTGGTATGACATCCATATAGAGACCAATAGTGGAGAGCTCAGTCAATAGCAGAAATGACTAAGGAAGAATGTAAAACGATGTCAATATTTATGGAACTTAGGACATGAATCAATCATCATGTGAAATGACAGTATGATGAAGGATGTACCATGATCAAGTGGGAAACATGAGTCGCGTGTACCACAGGCAAATGCACGTGAGCTGACGCGTCGGATAACCACCAGCCCAACACGTGTGCGCGTCATGCCTCCGGTCTACAAATACAGTCCACAACAAACGCCCACAATAGTGTTGTGTCCCTGAGTGTTCAACTATTCCACTTCCCAACCAAAGTAGCTTTACCCGCCAACAACGCTCATGAACGATTCGAATTCACCAATGCAGGACCTTTTGCGGGATACACTAGATGAAGTAGGTTGCCGACTCTGTCACCCCGATGACTCGTACTTATTCAGTCAATCCAGCTTGCGTCCGCCCGCTCATCTGTAACGCGGAGAACAGAAGCACTTTCTAATCTAGAACGACTCGTTGCGAAGACTTTCCCGCCCTCTGATCGTCTCGATAATTTTCAGCTGTTCTCCTCATTGCAAGACACATTCGAATGCAATGGTAAGTTTTCATATTTCCACGTGCCACAATCCGAATGCCCATTTCTCCTCAGTCCCATCTCGAATTCTTCCATGGGTATCAACGACAACATTGCGTATGGAGGTTCTCATTGGCAGGGGTTTATCGGACCGTGAGTTTACCACTTGTCTTGTATGTTTGTTGATTATCGCTCATCTTCAATCTAGGTGATCGGCAAACAGAAGTTTCTACTTTGTCCTCCCAATTGATTCAGGCATTGTCTGTTATTCAGGGTGTCACCTTGACCCACCAACCCAGCAAGGCCTTCTTTAGTCGGAAGTATCCTCTAGAGGTAAGAATGGACCTATCCTGCTTTTTCCTTCGTCAACTGAGTGCACGCCTAGGTATTGATCGATCTGCTACTTGTTTCACGCCATCTCACACCATCGCCTGACTCGTCAAATGCGGCCGGTGCTTCTGGCCAAGGTACCACAAGTGATCATGAATGCTCAGCCAAGTCAACATCAAAGCCAGTCCCCTTGGCGTCCTCAGTGCTGGATACACTGTTATGTGTCTTGGTTGATTCATCTCCTGCTCTCCGCATTTTTGAAGATGCCAATGGCGTGCAAGTGGTTGTAAAGATATTAAAGCGAGCCAACACTCCACGTGAAGTGCGGTTAGTGGATATTTAGAGCTCGGTCAATCGTGGTGACACTAATGAGTGCTCTATAGTATGAAGTGCCTTGAATTTTTATACTTCTATCTCCTCGACGAAACTGCTCCGTCTAGCAACGAGTCTATCACCGAACCTGACTCGTACGAATTGGTCGTTCCCTTATCACCATCTCCCTTCATCACGGAAACGAGCCCGAAAAGTCGAACCCAGGGTATTGCTCTTCGCGATGCGTCGTCCGGTTCAGACGATTCGTATACCTCCGGTTCTTCCCATTCATCGTCAACGTCCTTTGACTCTTCAGTATCTTCCGCGTCTTCAGTGTCATCGTCAACTGCAGCCCCTCTCGAATCCCTTGCGGCGAACCCGAAGACCCCACCACACTTACCAATAAACCCGGACAATCTCCGGGCCCGATCACGTTCATTGCTTATGCTACAGAGAGACCTTGATTACATTCCCTCGACTCCAAAGAAGTCTCAGGTGGCCAAGCTGGGAGTCGGACACTCTCGCCAGAGTAGTCGCAGTATCCCCAGCTCGAGGCTTACGCAAGCATCATTTGGTGAAGGCAGCTGTCCTAGTCCGCTGGTGCATTCGTACGCAAAGTCCCACGGCTTGGCGGCTGATGAATCGCTTGGCGAGTATCGGAGAAGCTACTTAAACAAACGTTCTAACGACAGAGCAAAGACGACAGAACAGAAGAAGGAGCTCCTCGGTAACATGCTAGGCAACGTGGACGCGTTAGTAGAAGGTGTCAAGAAGGCTGGCATATGGGGATTGGGTTGAACAGGTGCATCCAGTGTCTTTCCTGACACATGGAACGTCGCGGTACTCCTGGAGATGACACTGTAGCTTCCACTTTTGATGTATTTTACTTAGCTATTTAACGAGCTGTGATGTTTTGACGGTCATGCGCAGACACCATACTGACCACAGAAAGCATTGACTTACAGTAATGAATAAAAATAAAAATAAAAATCTGTATCTGAACAACTGCCTGAAGTTCTTTCTTAAATAGTCCCAGTGTGGCAGCGCGATATGTTTAAATCCTCCCATCAGCGCAATTCCCACATTGACATCCCGCCCTCATAACCATTGTGTACGTATCGCCCCCTCACATATACTACTCCCCTCCTCCAGCCCATCCTACCATCCGCCCAGCGTCTGTACCCTCATCAGCCCTCTTACATTAGCACTGCAAGTAGCCCGACCATACCTCCGAAAGTGTCGCAGAAAAGTGCGTCGTCGCGGAAAAGCGGAACAATGATGTAAAGGCCCCAAGTCCTTCGGCAAAACTCGACCCGAGACGTACCACTGCCCACTGACTGTCGCAGTTGATGGCGCGGCTCATCGTGAGCGGAAGACACAAAGAGAAGATGCTGCACCGTTTCCTCGCGCTCGCCGCATGTAGGGCACAGCGCCAAATCTACCCTCCCAACCATGGGGAAATGCCCGGTGCGCGATTGGATAAGGAGTGATGCCTGCTTCCTAGGGAGCCTGTTATAGGTGTGATGGCGCTCGTGGATGCCGCCGTTTCTTGCATCGCGGGGACCGTTTGAGGATCT
The DNA here is from genome assembly GCA_003314395.1 of Albatrellus ellisii. Lineage (NCBI taxonomy): Eukaryota > Fungi > Basidiomycota > Agaricomycetes > Russulales > Albatrellaceae > Albatrellus > Albatrellus ellisii. Next base: position 14,558 of record QLPN01003567.1, read on the forward strand.
GTCGTGCGCGCTCCTTTAAGTCAGCGTTGAAAGCCTGGTTAGCTACAGACTTTCCGATGGGAAACCGGCACCCTCAACCACGATCGATGCCTGCGTCGCTATCGACTCTCTTTCCTGCCTGAAGTTCTTGTAAATACAGCAATAGTTACCAATAAGTCTTCTGGTTGCCTTTCTCGCTGTTCGCTGTCTCTCTTTATAGCCCGTCCACGAAGGTCTTGCAAATGATTTACTGATTCATGTTTGTAGGTGTAGTAGCTCGCACACCTAGCTTAGAGGACAACCATCCCTGCTGAGATAGATGTGGAGTTTGAAATGCTTGATACCCTACCAGAGAGTGAGGAGGAGGATCAGTCTGGAACAGCTGTTGGAGTTCATGAGGTTTTATACAGGAAGAAACCTTGCTGTATAGTAATGGTGCCAGGAATGGGATCCTCAGGCTTTATTGGTCTGTGAGCCTTCAGACATATGCTAGACACATTCTATACATTCTTACATGTGATGTTTGGCCTTGGCTAGATATGCCAGCATTCTCCTAATCTTGCCAGTGGGAAAATCAATGGGCCATGTGGCTCATCCACAGTGTTCTGCCATAGACACTATACTATAGCTACTGTGCCACAATCATGGGACCTGTTAGGGTTTAGTGTGCACAAGCAGCCAAACACCTATATACACAAGGTTACTCCTGTTGAAATATGGGCAAAGTGGCAAACAGCAGATTGATCATTAAAGTATAGAGATAGGGTTGTGAGCCCAGGTGAAGATAATTGAGCCACAAGGACAATAGTCCAGAGGCCTAGAGAGCTAGAGGCATAGCTGTAAGATAGAGAAGATGTGTACCAGAAGGTAGAGGGTACACAGAAGACAGAGAGAGCTCAGCACATGCAGAGGTGCTAAGGTAAGACAAAGACAAAGTGAAGAAGATATAGTAAGAGCTAGATAGAGTTTAATAGGAGCTCAAACTATAAAGAGAAAAGAAATACCAATAAGATGAGATAGAGATAAGTATACTTAATAAGTAAACAGTGTGATCAGCATCATAAGGTAGTGAAAAACCAACACCTCCAAGGCAAACACAAGAACAGAGAGATGTGATTGATATAGAGCGACAAATGACAAGATATAACAAAGGAGGTTGAGATGCATTATCCCAATGTATAGTAAGTCCATCTTATAGTAAAATAACTGCTGTGGTGATGACTGATGAAATGAGATGGCATATAGTAAGGGGGGTTACAGCCACTATGTAGCTCCACTGCAGTGTGCAAGTGGAGTGGAATAACAGAGAAACAGAAAGAAAAGAGGGGAGTACTGGTACACAGTCCTGGATTCTGACATTAGCCTTCTCCTATGTCTTTTTTGCCTTGAAAAAGAAACCTTCAATCATATGCATCAGTGTCATTCCCATCATACCTGTCATCTCCATAACCCTCTTTTGCCAAATTGATATGCTGCTGTTCTTGACCTCAAATGCATGTAATAAGATGTTCATCATTCCACTTGTGACATTCAGGACAAAGAGGTACTTCTCATTATGTGAATAGGATTGTGGCTGAGTAGATGTTGAGTCTCAAAGGTGGTGAGGTTCTATGCAATTGGTCCATTTATGACCAATTTTGCAGCATTTCCAACACATAAGTCAACAGATCACTGGTCCCTTCTTTCTTTGTCGACATCAGTTCACTGTTCCTCCTTGCAGCCTATTGGTGATATCTCCTACTGGTGGTAGTGGAATGGGTATGGGTAAGGGTGGAGGACTGGGAAGTTGGGTGATGTATCCATATGACATATGAGGGTGAATCCTGCTTTTTGCATCAGTGTTGAGCAAATGATTGGATATCTCACCTAGACCCCAATGCCATTGAGATAGGAGATGTGTGAGGTGGGTTTGGAATGCTTCCAAAGCCCCTATGCAATGATACCAACCCCCAAAACAATCAATGTCTGCTGTCACTCTGGCATCATTCAGAAGCCAGGTTGCTCGATCAAGACAGATGTTAGTGGGGAAGGTCATCATAATATGTGCAAACTCATCAGTGATGTAGGCATGGTGGATGGGGTCTAGGTGGTTGGCTGGTGTAGGTTCCACCATAGGATACTTGTATCTCCCTGTGAATTGAATTGGATTTTCTCCAAGGTCAACATCTTGGACAGGTATCATTGATACATGCAGTGCCAGGCTAAAGGGGAATAACAACCACAACCACAACAATTGCTGGAGGGTGTGAGTCATAAGATTCTCTAGACACCAAGGTAGAGAGAGTTAGTAGTTAAGAGTGATAAGCATGATAGTGCAATGTGACTGGGGTGACAAAAGAAAATGCAACTTGGGCAATACAAACAGGTGATATGATGCACAAAAGAGAATTGTCAGGATCATCAAGCCTACAGCGGACATCTGTAGTGTGAGACCACTGACTCCTGACATATCCCTGCTCTCCTTTGGAGAGGCTTACTGGGAGCTGCCTTGGATCTAGGCTAAGGGATGAGAGGACTCAGCCATAGAAGAAGGGGATGAACCAGCTGTAACAAGCTGGAGTCTATTCGTCTAGCTACCTCCCTACTTATAGTACTATGGAACAGCACATGGACCAGGTGCAGTAACTAAGGGCAGGTCAAGCAGTAACTAAAGCGCAGCATGTGTGGGAACACAGCTTACAGATGCGCAGCAGCTGTGGGAACTATCCCCAAGAAGACCATAATGACAGTAAGTAAGATATCCAACAAAATAAGATGTAAAAGATAAGATGAAGATCTTATCTTATCAGATGATCTAAAAAGAAACAATAAAAGAAAGAAATAATAACAGTAGGGAATAAAGTCAGCAGTAGGAGTCTGACAAGAATGCAATGTGATGCAAGGGAGAACACAATAGAGAATGCAATGCAATGGAGACTAGAACACAATGCAATGGAGACTAGACACAATGCAATATAGAATGCAATGCAATGGGGAACACAATGCAATAATAGACATGACCCACAGGGAATGCACACTTTCTTGATAATAAGACATGTGGAGGGAAGATCAGAACATGATTTTTCACAAACTGACTTGGATGGGGAAGAGAAGTCAAATCATGGGTCAGGGAGATCTCTTCTTCTCTGATGGATGATGTGCCATTTAAATACAAGCCTAGCTCCAAGGCTGGAGCACAACAAATCAAAACAGAAAATTTACAACATAGAGTCAATCATAGGGATATTGGAAATGAGGTGGAGTCTGGGTGTGAATGATTAAAGTATCATGCTATACAGATGAGTGAAATAAGAAAAGCACTGATCACACCAAATGCTGACTTTGCAATTCATGACTCCATGGACCACATCTCAGCCTATACATCATATCAATCCTGCTCAATGTTGGCTGTGTTGGTTTTTCACTACCTTATGATGCTGATCACACTGTTTACTTATTAAGTATACTTATCTCTATCTCATCTTATTGGTATTTCTTTTCTCTTTATAGTTTGAGCTCCTATTAAACTCTATCTAGCTCTTACTATATCTTCTTCACTTTGTCTTTGTCTCACCTCAGCACTTCTGCATGTGCTGAGGTGAGTATCTCTTCTGCTCTCTGAGCTCTCTTCTGACATACCTGCTCTATGCAGCTCTCTCTTTCTTCTGTGTACCCTCGACCCTCTGGTACACATCTTCTCTATCTTACAGCTATGTCTCTAGCTCTCTAGGCCTCTGGACTGTTGTCCTTGTGGCTCATTTATCTTCACCTGGGCTCACAACCCTATCTCTATACTTTAATGATCAATCTGCTGTTTGCCACTTTGCCCATATTTCAACAGGCTGAACCCAGTCCTATAGTCTGACACCTAAACAAATGTGTGATTGATTGTGACTGCAGATGATTGTTGTGTGCAGTGTGTTAATGTTGCTGTGTTCACCTGATATTGCTGATGGTCATTTTCCAGCATTATGTGTGCATGATGTTCATCACCATAGGGTCTGGAGAGGTATGGAAAAGGGTGAGGGTGTTGTAGGAGTAGTTGGCTGGGAGGTTGTGAAAGATCTGTGCAACAACAGGAGCAACAAGAATAGGAGGAGGGGAGAGGTGGTGATCAAAACACTCATCACAAAAGTGGGGAGTCATGGGATGTCCCAGGGCAAGGTGAGTAGCAGTAATCTGGATGGTGTCTATGTTGTATAGATTCAGTGCATTGAGAGCATGGAAGGTGGTGTGATATTGTTTGGTGAGGTTGGTGTTTCGATGGATATGATGATCATGGGTGGGCAAGGTGGGGGGGAGGGGTGACAATGAGAGGAGATGTGAACATCTCATTGTAAAGTAGTGAATCTGTGGATGAGTGATGAGAGTGACAGTGGTGAGGAATAGGAGAATCTCAGGCAGACTCTGGGTAAATAGGGGATTGATTATGGAATATTTGTGCAATGTGTGCAGGTAAGTCAGCAAAAGGGTTAGGAGTAGGGGAGTGGTGGAAAGGAGATGCAGGGATAATGGGAGAAAGAGGTCAAGAAGAGATGTTTGTAAGTGGGGACAACATGGTTGAAGGGAAGTTGCAGCTTGGATGAGGTTAGACAATTGTATAGTGTACCAAGCAAAAAGAGAAATGACAATGAGGATGTAAAGGATGAGGAGGATATCAATCACAAAAGTCATGGAAAGGGGTGTTGATTTATGGTCTCCTCTCAAGTCCTTTTAACAGGAACAAGAGAGGGTGGAAGTCAGATTGTAAATGGATGGGGAGCAGAGGGATGATGTGAGTGGAATGACTCTACAAGCTCTGAGGCATGTTTCAGATCTTTACATAGAAGCCATTCATCTTCAGTTGAGGGATACCCTTTCCAATGTACAAGATATTGGAGGCAACCTCAGTGATACCTTGATTGGAGGATATTTTCAATCTTGTTATGTTCTTCTCCTTTTACAAGATCCATAGGGGGTGGTATGTGGTGTGGTCCATAAGCCACTGTTTCAGTGTATGGATGAAGAAGGGAAGCATGGAAGACTGGATGTATCTTCCAATGAGTGGGTAAGGATAAACAGTAAGCCACTGGATTGATGATGGCAGTGATAAGAAATGGGCCATATCGTTTTGGTGCTAGTTTCATGGAAGGGAAGGCAGAGGAGAGGTGGGTCACATCTAACCAAACTTGGTCATGAAGTTGATATAAGGGATGATTTTGGGAAGATGTCCATGACTGATGGGCAATTGATTGTGCAGCTGCTAATTCCTTTTGGATTGTCTGTAAAAGAACTAGTCTTTCAGAGATTGATGGAAGAGGGGAGGAAATTGGAATGACAGGTTGGGCACAGGGATGATACCCCATAAGAAGGAAAAATGGGGAATACTTCAATGTGGAGTGAATATGGGAATTATGTGCAGATTCTGCAGCAGTGAGAAACTGGGACCAGTCATCTTGTTGGGCCATGCAAAACATACATAAATATTGCTCCAATTCTTGGTTCATATGTTTGGTTTGTCCATCTGTTTGTGGATGGTAGGTGGTAGACATTGCTTGAGTAATGGATAGCTTTTGGCATAATTCTTTTGTGGATTTAGCTGTGAATTGAGGTCCATGATCCAAAATAATACAACAAGGTAGTCCAAACCTTTTCCAAACATGATCTTTGTAAAGATCAGCTGTTTGGGCTGCAGATATAGAGGAGGAACATGGGACGATCATGGTCATTTTGGTTACATCATGATCCATGAAAATTGCTATGGCATCATAACTGTGAGATAATGGAAGTTGGACAATAAAGTCCATAGAAACCATGGAAAAGGGCTTAGCCATTGGTTCTGGTTTGATAGGTAGGAGGGGAATAGGAGTTTTGTTTGGTAAGTTTTTGTACCCCTGACAGATGGGGCATCCATCAATGAAGTCAAATATGAATTTCCTCATCTTTAGCCACCAAAAGGTGTGTTGTACAAGGTCAAGTGTTTTGAGTCTTCCAGGATGTCCTGCAGCAGGGGTAAGATGCAAACTTTGGACAATATTTCACCTGAGTACATCATCTTTTGGGACATAAAGACATCCAGAGCAATAAATTACCCCCCATTCAATTGTCCAATGTTGTGAAAGTTGAGTTTTTGCTGGACTAGAAACATTAGCTTGAAGAATGCACAATATATCCAGAACTTCATCATCCCAATCTGTAAAGGCTTGGATATGGGGAAAGAAGGCATTATCAATGATGTTAGCAGAGATAGGACTGATAAATAAGGAAGGGTCTAAGACAATTTGATCCTCATTATCATGACTTCTGTCATCATGATCTGGTTGTCATGACAATGCATCAGGTTGACCTGCCTTAGAGCCTGCAACATGTTTGATCTGAAAGTCAAAGTGGGTTAGATATAAAGCCCATCTAGCTTGTCATCATGACAGCTTTTGGGCATCCCTGAATACTTTGAGGTTTTTATGATCAGAGAGGATAGTAATACAATGAGGGGTGCCTTCAAGGTATTGTTGCCATTCTTCCAATGATTTGATGATGGCAAGCAATTCTCTGTCATAAATATTGTAGTTTTGTTCTGCTTCTGAAAAAGATTTGGACATAAATACAACAGGATGCCATAAGCCATCCTCTCCTTTTTGGGACAATGCTGCTCCACAAGCACATTTTGACATGTCACATTCCAATTGGAATGGTTTCACCACATAAGGGGAGGTAAGAACAGGCAAAGAAAGAAATTTGGCCTTCAAAAAGTCAAAGGCATGTTTGCACAGGCTATGGCAAACAACTGTGAACAGTAGCAGGGTGCTGAGATCCTCCCAGCATGGGAAGTACATGAGTATCATTACTGCAGAGGTGGGGTAGGTGTGGACAGTAGAGTAGTGCCACAATGCAAGTGTGAGAGCTGCAAGGTTGTTGTAAGACAGAGGATAAGATGGTGTGGTGGAGTACTCACCCAGTGTTGTTGTATAACAACTACTGAGGGAGTGTAGCATATGTAGTGCATCTTATATAGTAGGTGAGGATAGGATTACAGTGGAGATGTAACTCTAAAGTACAAGAGTTACCATGTATGTAGGGGATGCATGTCATCCAGAGTATGTGTGGTGTGGGGAAGTGATAGAAGTGAAATGTGTCAAGATAATATGCAGGGGAAATGCTGAACAAAATTGTATGTGTAAAGGATAAGTAGTAACCAATGTACTGCACGATATTCAACAGTCCCCCTCATTTGGCAGACCCTGAGCTACGAGTCTGAGTGCAGTGCGTTGAGCTTTGAATGGCGCACGTGGTAGTGCTAAGAGCGGCCTATTGGGCGGTCTTAGGGAAGGTCTAGAATGTTACTCCTGGTAACCAAGGTTTGGATATTGGTTTGATGAACGTAATAGAGGTTCCGAATGACAATGAAGAGTGGGATCAATGATATAGTTACGAGGATGATTCCACTGATAACGATACGAGGATCCAGTGTGACTTAGTGTAAGATGTCTTAATAGCTTTTAGAGTTCTTAGACTTAGTTTTAAGAGAAGTAAAGCGAGTGGTTGACAAGCTTAGATCAAGCGCAGTAGAGAGAGAATCCCTAGATTGCGAAGTTGACAAGACTGGGGTTTAAGACCGCCAGTTTGTCAACTATTTATACAAACTAATGATCTAACTATAGTAAAGTTACGCAGTAAATGTGCAGTAAGTAAATGATAATGCGCAGTAAAGCACAGTATAATATGTGTCCATGTGATATAAGTGGCTCAGCCACAAGCGCGAAATGAACTAGAGATAAACAAAGGTAAATAAGAGCGATGAAAAGGAGTCCTTGCTAATTGTATAATAGTAGTCCTTAGCAAGTAAATGTTATAATAAATAAAAGAAAGATAAAAGAGAAAAAGATAAGTCTAATATAGTACCTGGAGCTATGCTCACACTTAAGTATGTAAATACTTAAGTACTATAAAAGAGAAAAGAAAATGATAAGTCCTTACTAAGTAAAGTGGAGCTAAGCTCACACTTGTAGTAATAATACTACACTTTACTTGTAAGTAAAAGAAAGGAAAAAAGAAAAAGAAAAAAAGAAACCGTTACGAGGTGCCAAAGCAAGTGCCTCGTAACAGGTAGTGGCTTTGTGAGAGTGTTGGCGATGATGGAGGTTGAGGGAATGTGTTGTATATGTATGAGGTCTTCTTTGATGCACTGTCATATGTAGTGAAATCTGATGCTGATGTGTTTTGTGCCCTTTCTGACAATGGGATTGTTTGTGAGGTCTACAGACCCTTTGTTGTCTCTGAAGAGGGTGATTGGCAGTGAGAGAGGAATGCGTAGTTCATTGCAGATGTTTTAGTACCATGCGGCTTGAACTCCTGCCTGAGATAAAGCTATGTATTTAGCTTCAGTGGATGATAATGAGACGATGTGCTGTCAATGTGATGACCAGGAAATTGTGGCACTGTGGAGTGAAAATATGAATGCACCCATCAAGCAGCGGTCTGCGAGTGATGCGGCTCAGTTGGAGTCTGAGTGAGCTGTGATATCACCATTGCTGGTGCCGTCATATCTTAGTGCATAAGAGGTGGTTCCTGCTAGGTACTGTAGTATGTGTTTGGTGGTGGCAAGGTGTTTGGGGGTGGGATTTGCAGTGTACCATGCAAGTGACATGACTACAAAGGCAATATCTGGGCAGGATATGATGGCAGCATATATGAGGCTACCTATGATTTGTTGGTACAGGGACCTTGTAGATGCATTGGCAGTGCCTTCAAATGGGGTGAGTTGTGTAGTGGGAGTGAGTGGGGTGGAGACAGCATTGCAGCCTTCAAGGCCAAAATGTGTGACTATGCCAGTGATATACCTAGATTGGCATAGTGTCAGGGTTTGTTGTGCATGGTCACAGCTGACCTCCAATCCCAAGTATGTGGTGGTTTCGCCCAGGTTGGTCATCTCAAATGTGGCTGCGAGTGCATGCTTCAGCTTTTGTACTTTGTCTAGGTTGCTGCCAAAAATCATTATGTTGTTGACATATAGTACTAGGAAAAGGTAAGAGACCCCCCCATGCTTGACATACAGGCCAGCATTGGAGATGATGCAGTTGAGGTCAAGTGATGCAAGGCAGGAGTCCATCTTCACATTCCAAAGGTATGTGGCCTGCTTGAGGCTGTAAATTGACTTGTGCAGGCAGCACACTTTGTTGGCAAGGTCGTCCAGGACAAAGCCAGTGGGCTGCTCCATATACAGTTCCTCCTCAACATCACCATTGAGGAAGGCACTTTTGATGTCCATGGAGTGGATGTGCCAGTCATGTGAGGCAGCAAGGGCAAAGAGGAGATGCAGGGACTTGAACTGGGTGATGGGTGAGAAGACTCTGCCATAGTCAATGCCAGGAACCTGCTTGAAGCCCTTGGTGACTAGTCGTGTGTGGAAACAGCCATTGTTCTTCAACTTGAAGACCCACTTGTTTGGAATAGTGGTGTGCCTGGGCAGGAGGTTGATGAGGGACCAGGTGCCCATGCCCTTGAGCATAGCCAGCTTGTAATGACAGGCTGCATCCCAATCATCAGCATTGGGTGATGTGTGTGCCTTGTGCAGTGTGAGGGGATCACTGGAGGCCAGGGCAGCACTGAGCATCAATGACAATGATGGGCCCACACCAGGTGTGGTGAACTCGTCAGAGGAGGAACCTAGAAGGACATCAGTGAAGGTGCAATCACCATACACACCACCACCAAAGTGGACTGGGTGAGAGGAGACCCAAGTGGAACAGCATGGTGGTGGAGTTGGTGTCACTGGGAGTGTCAGTGCAGCAGTGTTGTTGGGCAAGGAAGGCAGAATGGCTGGGGTGATGGGCAAGAGATCCGTGAAGGTGGGTTTGACTTCCCTGGAGAGGGTGGCATGCCTCACGTGCCCTCAACCAGTGTCAGTGTCATACCCAGGGTGCAGCAAGATGATGCCTGGGGCGTGGTCTGTGAAGCACATAGCATGTGTATGGGTAGGCACAGGTGGCGCTGCAGAGGGAGGAGTGACAGGCAGTGCAGGTCCATGGATGCAAGGTGGTGAGATAGGAGTAGCTGGCAGTGTGAGAGGTATGGCAGGAGTTGTGTCAAGCCTGACTGTTGCAGTAGCCGGGCTGCCAGTGGGAGCAGGAGGAATGTGCACTGATGTGTCACCATCGCTGTCAATGTCAGAGTTGGAGCTGTCATTGAAAGGGCCACCAGCAGGAGAAGGAATAGGTGGGAGTAGAGTGCCAGGTGGTGGGATGCTGTCAGAGCATGGATGCAGGTGGCAAGGAAAGACGGATTTGTTGAAGACTGTGTCCTGGGATATAACTGCTTTGTGGGTTGCACGATCCCAGAACTGCCAGGCCTTCATTCCTGTTTTGTATCTGATGAACACCATGGGCTTCACTCATGCATTGAGCTTTGTGTGCCATTCAGTGGGGGTGGCGACATAGGTGAGACACCCAAACATGTGAAGGTATGATATGTCAGGCACTTGACTGCCAGTCCAGAGTTGTCATGGCATGACCCAGTTGTGTGCACGCTGCAGTGTTCTGTTGTATATGTGCACAGCGGTTTGGAGTGTGTATTCCCAGAAGCCTCTTGACACATTAGCATAGTGTAGGAGGGAAAGAATCGAGTTTAAAATTGTGCAGTTCCACCACTCAGTGCGTCTGTTTTGAGTGGGTGAGTATGGTGCTGTGAGGTTGTGTTCAACCCCCTGTTTCTGCAAGTTGTCATGGACCATGCTGTTAAGGATTTGCCACCACGATCACTGCACAGCATCTTGAGTCAACGATCAGTCTGGGTCTCCACCCAGTCCAGGAATGTCAACAATCCTTGTGCAAGGCCATCCTTTGTCAAAAGGGTGAAGGCAATTGCATGGCTGGAGTAGTCGTCAAGGGACAACACAATATATAGGGACCCCTGCAGGGACTTAACTCAAAGTGGACCCATGAGGTCAGAGTGGACAAGCTGAAGGGGAGCAGTGGTGCATTTTGTTGATGTGTGAAAGGGTTTTTGAGATAGTTTACCATAAGTGCAACCTGTGCATGGATGCGAGGTATGGTGTGATGGTGTTGAGTTTGTGAAGCTGTGGACTCATCTGCTGTGGAGGTGCTGCAGGACCTCATTAGACATGTGGGCAAACCGATTGTGCCAGACATCTGTAGTCATTGGAACAGCAGTCAGAGATGCTAAGGAGGAGCAGGATGTGAGCAGTGATAGCCAATACATGTCATTGTGCAGGTGTCCAACCACAATGGTGGATCCACTGTGCATGAGGACACATTCCTGTGCCTCATATGTGATGCACAGGCCTTTTTTAACAAGCTTTGAAATGGACATGAAGCATCCTCTGGCAGCTGGCATGTATAGGACCTGTTGTAGCATAATTGTCTGGCTGTGGTTTGCTGTTGATGTGACTCTGGTTATACTCCCTGTTCTGAGGTATTGCATGGTTGTCCTGTTTCCTAGTTGGATTATGCCTGGGGTTGACAGCATGACAAACATTTTTTGGTCAAAATCCAATTAGACTGGACTGATGTGGTCACTCATGCCACTGTCCAGCATCCATTCACACAGGGCATCATACAAGAAAAGGGTGCTGGTAGTGGCCATCATATTGAGTGTAGAACTAGTGGGTATGGATGGTGGATCAACAGTAGTAGCTGTGAGTGTGGATTTATCAGATGCCTTCTTTTTCTTTTTCTCTGGGTGCAAAGTCCAGCAGTAGTTGTCAGTGTGGCTGCTGGGGCTGCAGTTTGAGCACATGTACTGATTTGTGCGGGGTCTACTGTTGGTTGTGAGGCCAGTGGTTGGTGTTACGAGGCACTTGCTTTGGCACCTCGTAACACGTTTCTTTTTTCCTTTTTCTTTTCTCTTATTTTACTTACTAGTAAAGTGTAGTATTATTACTACAAGTGTGAGCTTAGCTCCACTTTACTTAGTAAGGACTTATCATTTCCTTTCTCTTTTATAGTACTTAAGTATTTACATACTTAAGTGTGAGCATAGCTCCAAGTACTATATAAGAACTTATCTTTTTTCTCTCTCTATCTTTCTTTATTTATTATAACATTTACTTGCTAAGGACTATTACTATACAATTAGCAAGGACTCTCTTTTCTCGTCTTTATTTACATCTGTTTACTTCTAGTTCATTTCGCACTTGTGGCTGAGCCACCTACATCACATGGACGTGTACTTACTGTGCTATACTGTGCACATTCGTTTACTTACTGCGCTTTACTGCGTAACTATACTATAGTTAGATCACTAGTTTGTATAAATAGTTGACAAACTGGCGGTCTTAAACCCCAGTCTTGTCAACTTCGCAATCTAGGGATTTCTCCTATTTACTGTGCTTGACCTAAACTCACTACAACCTCATTCTTCTCTAAGAACTAAGTCTAAGAACTCAAAAGCTATCACTAAGACTTCTTACACTAAGTCAACCTGGATCCCCATATCGTTATTGGTGGAATCATCCTCGTAACCATATCGCTAATCCCACTCTTCATCGTCATCTGGAATCTCTATTATGTTCATCAAGCCAATATCCAAACTCTTGTTACCAGGAGCACTATTATAGATCTTCCCTAAGACCGTCCAATAGGCCGCTCTTAGCAGTTGGTGCATTATAGTTGCATGGCCACGTGTGTGTTACGAGGCACTTGCTTTGGCACCTTGTAACGGTTTTCTTTTTTCTCTTTCTTTTTCTTTTATCTTACTTACTATAGTAAAGTGTAGTATTATTACTACAAGTGTGAGCTTAGCTCCACTTTACTTTAGTAAGGACTTATCATTTCTTTTCTCTTTTATAGTACTTAAGTATTTACTTACTTGAGTGTGAGCTTAGCTCCAGGTACTATATTAAGACTTATCTTTTTCTCTTATTTTTCTTTTATTTATTATAACATTTACTTGCTAAGGACTACTACTATACAATTAGCAAGGACTCTCCTCTCTCGTCTTTATTTACCTTTGTTTATCTCCAGTTTATTGCGCGCTTGTGGCTGAGCCACTTATATCACATGAACACTTACTTACTGCGCATTACTGCGCACTTTCGTTTACTTACTGCGCATTACTGCGTAACTTTACTATAGTTAGATCATTAGTTTGTATAAATAGTTGACAAACTGGCGGTCTTAAACCCCAGTCTTGTCAACTTCGCAATCTAGGGATTCTCTCTCTACTGTGCTTGATCTAAGCTCGTCAACCACTCGCTTTACTTCTCTTAAAACTAAGTCTAAGAACTCTAAAAGCTATTAAGACATCTTACACTAAGTCACACTGGATCCTCGTATCGTTATCGGTGGAATCATCCTCGTAACTATATCATTGATCCCACTCTTCATTGTCATTCGGAACCTCTATTACGTTCATCAAACCAATATCCAAACCTTGGTTACCAGGAGTAACATTCTAGACCTTCCCTAAGACCGCCCAATAGGCCGCTCTTAGCAGTGTGTGTTGTGTGGCTGAGAGAATAGAGCCTGTCATCCTGGTAAGGCAGTCAGCTTTGTCAATAATGCACGCATGCATGTTTTCAGGAGTAATGTCATCAAGTGAGTCATTGGAGGTGATATAAGCTGAAACAACATTGGACCAGGAGGCAGGTAAGGTGGTAAGCATTATGATCGTGAAATCATTGTCACTTATTGTGTGACCAGAATCAGACAGTTGAATCCACACAAGTTTAAGGGCATCAATCTGTGTGATGAAGGAGGTGTGTTCACTGAACTTAAATGTTTGGATTTCACACAATTTTGTGAATGTCACGACTGCACCTGGTGTACCATATTCGTACTTGAGTAATGACCAGTTGCAGGAAGTGGTGTTTTGGTCTGAGAGGAGGTGAAGACAGAGAGGGCCAACATACAGTCCTATGGACGCTGTAGCCATGTTATTGTCCTCATCCCATTGTGCCCTTTCTATCTCGTTGGTTACATCACTTTTATCTTCTTGAGTGTGAGTTCAGACTTCACCACTTGATAGCATTTTGGTTTCTGTGATGGTTTGGTATTTCGGAGTTGGTTTGTCGGTTATGATAACCTTCCAGATGCCTGTGATTATTAGAGCATTTTTAACCAAAGTGGACCATGTTTTGTAGTTTGCTGACCCATCAAGGGACAGTATGTTTGTTCTGGGTAGGGAAACTGTGTCGATGAGTTGGATGTTGTTGAGTATGTAGTAGACAATGATGAGGTAAGCAGTGTTGAAGTTGGCTGCTGTGTGCTGGGCAGGGCCCATAACCTGTTTGCGCAGGCTATGGCAGACAACTGTGAACAGTAGCAGGGTGCTGAGATCCTCCCAGCATGGGAAGTACATGAGTATCATTACTGCAGAGGTGGGGTAGGTGTGGACAGTAGAGTAGTGCCACGATGCAAGTGTGAGAGTCAGTGTTGTTGTATAACAACTACTGAGGGAGTGTAGCATATGTAGTGCATCTTATATAGTAGGTGAGGATAGGATTAAAGTGGAGATGTAACTCTAAAGTACAAGAGTTACCATGTATGTAGGGGATGCGCATTGTCCAGAGTATGTGTGGTGTGGGGAAGTGATAGAAGTGAAATGTGTCAAGATAATATGCGGGGGAAGTGCCAAACAAAATTGTATGTGTAAAGGATAAGTAGTAACTGATGTACTGCACAATATTCAACAAGGCATCCTATTGGGGTTGATCCCAATGCCACTGGATATCCTTTTTGGTAAGGTCATGCAGATGTTGTGTAAGACATGAAAAGTTGCAAATGAAATGTCAATAGAACCCTGCAAAGCCTACAAAGGTGCATACTTCCTTCAGCTTTGTGGGAACTGGCCAATTTTGAATTCCTCATAATTTGACTGGATCCATGGCAGTTTGGCCTGCTGAAATGATAAGTCCTAAATACTCAACCTGTTCTTTTTAAAATTCACATTTCTCTGGTTTGAGGTAAAGAGAATGATCAGCAAATCATTGCAAAACAAGTTTGGTTAGTTGACAATGTTCTTCTATCATTGCTGTGGCAATCAGAATATTGTCCATATAAATGAAAACCTTTCCCATATCAAGAAGGTCATGGAAAACAGAATTCATCATAGTTTGAAAAGTCACTGGAGAATTCATAAGTCCAAAGAACATAACAAGGGGTTCAAACATCCCCCTATAAGTTTTGAAGGCCACTTTCCATTTGTCTCCCTTCTTGATTCAGACATTGTTATAGCCCCACCTAACATCAAATTTAGTGAAATATTTAGCATATTTCAGTTTGTCAACAATGTCAGAGATTAGAGGGAGAGGATATTGGTTTTTGATAGTGAGACTATTCAATTGACAATAATCTTGTACTGGTCATAACTTGCTGTCCTTTTTTTTGATGAAGAAAAATGGAGATGCAAAGGGGGATTTTGAATCTAAAATGTAGCCATGTGCAGTCATGTCCTTGATAAATTCATCAAGAGCAATCTGTTCAGAAGGATTCAAAGGGTGAGTTTTGCAATTATTTTCAGGAATAGCATCAGGTTTCAGATCAATAGCATGATCCCAATCTTGTAGAGGGGGAAGAGAATGGGAGGCTTCTTCTGAAAATACTTTGATAAATTCCCAATAATGGTCTGGTATGACAGTTACTTTGGGAGTAATGGTGGAGGCAAGTTCTGTGGCTTGAGTGGTTCATCAAACCCATTCTTCATCTGTTATTCCCATAAATACCTGATCTCCTTCTTCAAGTGGTAATCCTGCATTGACTTTGATTCTTCTAGTTGATAATGATCATCTAGATCCAGTGCAATGCAAAGTAGGTTGACAACAAGTGAAAGAAACTTTTGATGTAACCCAATTGATATCAGGATTGTGGGCTTTAAGCCAGGGATACCCTAGAATGATATTGTTGGGCCCTAAATCAATGACAAAGAATTTTACATCTTCTTCATGATCTTGAACCTTCATTCTAAGAATGGCTTCATGTGTGGCTCTTCCAAGTTTGTTTTTGGTATTGTCCACATTTTGAACTATGTGAGGGTGTGGGAGAGGGATCATGGGAATATGAAGTTTGGTGACAAGACAATGATGGATGAAATTGTCTGTAGTTCCACTGTCAATCAGGGCTTTTTGCAAATTGATTCTATGACTTTGACAATGATTGCTGATTTGAACTTCAAGATAAAGTGCATTGGACTTTGTTATGGAATGAAACAATTCATTGGGATAAAGCATATTTGTTTGAAGACATGTAGAATTCTTTGAACTTCCTAAAAATACTCTGACATGACTGACAAGGCCACTCTCCCCTCCATCAGTAATGTGCATATGGTTTTGTAAACCTGATGAACTGCTGCTTCACCATAGGCCAGGGGTACAACCTGCTCTTCTTTGTCTTCATCTACAACATCAGAGATGCAAGTGCACATATGGTTGATGACTCAAGGGGGTGCATAGGAAACAGCTGAATTTGAGATAGGTAGAGGAGCAGTAGAAGAGGACATTTCTTCTTCTGCTATATGAATGCACAGAGTTGTTGTTTTGTTGGACATTGGTTTGCCATGTGGCCAGCTTGTTGACATGCAAAACATTTACCTTCCCTCCTCGACTTCTCTCTCTCTGCTTCCATCAGCTTCTGTAGTCTTGGTTAAGGAGTAAAGGTTTGTTGACACCTGTCAACATCCATCACATTTGGATCTTGGTGTGTGGTAGGAGCAGCAGAGGAAGAGGAAATAAAAGGAAGACAGAACTTCTTTTGCTCTTTATGTGCACACCACTGTGTATCCATTACTACAGCTTGTTCCATCCATCCTTTCAACATCTTCAGGACCTCTGAATTGTAAATGCAATCAGCAAGTCCTAAATTGAGTCCTTGTTCATAGTAGTCAAGTTTTGGTTCAGTTGTCAGGGATATCAGCATCATGGACTAAAGCTAAAAAGGCTGAATTGTATTCATCAGTGGTCTGACTTCCCTGTTTGAGTTGATGAAGAGCAAGATATGCTTGTCATATTTTATGGGGATCTTCAAACTTCATTTTGAGATCCTTTATAAAATCAGCATGGCTGGGGTATTGAGCTCCCATCATATTTTTAAGAGTATACTGGTCATTGAAAGCCAGGGCCATGTTTTTTGTCATGAATGACAAGATGAACAAGATTTTCTGTGCATTGGAAACATGTAATTCAGAATAAGCAATCAAGTACTTCATATAATACAGGAAAAAACTTTGGAAGTCCTTCCTATCTCTGTCAAATTCAGTAGGTTTGTTGATTTTCAGAAACTGTGTTCTAGAGGTGATATAACTCATTACTTTGTCTTCAGCCACCAGTTCTGGTTGTTGAAAAAGTTCTGAAGGTGCAGAAAAGGGAATAGGGAGAAGAGGTGCAGGGGCCATACCAGGGGTAGTCAAAATACCTCCTGGAAGTGGGATGTTGGTCTGGGTGTGAGTTGAAGGGTCAAGAATGTATGCTCATACACTAGCAACAGTGATGTCAGGATCTTCAGACCCTGAACTATCAAGGTGGGTGTTTGTTCCTGTTACCCTCCATGTATGGAGACCTAGGTATTGAACCAGGTGGCTGTCATAGACAACTGTGTTGTCTCTTCAAAGGCAGAATGATGGGGGCAAAGGGTTGGGATATGGGGGAGCCAGATTTGGTTCAAGTCAGAGTAAAGGATCTCAACCTAATGTTAGGGTTTAGCATGCATGAGCAGCCAAACACCTATATACACAAGGTTACCAGGACCTCCAAGGTGAACACAAGAACAGAGAGATGCAATTGATATAGAACAACAAATGACAAGATATAACTGTACACACAGGCTATGGAAGGCAACAGCAAGGATGATAGATAACACATAGGAGAACCCTAGCATAGCTAATGCAGGAGGTAGTTGCATGAAGACCTGCAGTGGTTGTAAGTGGTCACTGTGAGGCCGACGCTTTGTCGAAGCCGAACAACTGAGGAAAGCTTTAAACAAAAGGACAATCACGCTTCAACTAGCGGATATCCCAGATATATTAGTATATAGTAAAAGAGAGGAGAGAATAGTACTGTACCTAGCAGATATCCCAGATGATCAGAACTGGGGAATAAACCGCTAGGAGTCATACGTATATATAGTATCCTAAAGCGTGCACAGACCATGCAGTACAGTATAGGGCCAGAGAATGAGAGAGTAAAGTAATGATGTCATATCTAATAATAGAAAGGACACATCATCGCTGACTGAGCTCCACAGTAACTGTGGGAGTGATTGGTGATACTCCGCAGCAGGTGTGAGAAGGATTGGTGAGCATGCGCAGTAAGTGTGAGAGAAAGAGCCATAACTAAAGATAGAACAGGCCGATTGGAGATCAGACGACATACGCATCATCGGCTGATAAAGACGAAGAGAATGAGTATGTGACCGTGGTAATCGCTTTGATAGATCAGGAGCGATTATAAGATCTATGACAATAGAGACATAAGAAAATAGAGAAAAATGAAGAGAAAAATAAGGAGAATAATAGCGGCCTGACAAATACCCCCTTCTTAAGGTGAGACGTCTCGACAAGCAAAGAATGGAGATGAACATGCATGGCAAATATCTTCTTCTTCACCTTCCATAGATTTGAAGGGGATGCCAGCAAAGAGTGAGGGAGAGAGAGGGATGATGGAGGAAGACTTGGGTAATTCTTTCAAGTCTTCATATGATTTGGGAGTAATAACTCCATCATTGTCTTCATCTGTGACATCATCTTCATCATCAATAATACCAAAAGGTACTTCCTCATATCCTTCATCAAGAATCGGTGGAGAGGGTGTAGGTGTTCCTTCATGAAGTCGTCGAGCATAATGAGGTTGAGCCATCATCTCAGGGGAATATTCCATCTGGTAAAGGGAATAAATGGCTACCGAATGTACTGCTTGGGGATGTTCTTTATGGTACCTCTTAAGCATATCAGGAACATCTTCCATCAATACTGAAGCAGGTTCCCAAGAATTCTCCTCTGCAGGGTAGTCCTTCCATTTAACCAGATATTGAACTTTACCACAAGATAGACGACTATTGAGGATTTCTTCGACTTCATATTCTTCAACACCATTTTTGATGATAGGAGGAGGGGGAGGATGAATTTCTCGTTCGATAATGACATCTTTGATGAATGGACAAAGTTTGACAACATGAAAGACTGGATGAATCTTCATCGTCTTGGGTAGTTTGAGATGATACGCATTATTTGAAAGTACTTCAAGTACTTCATAAGGCCCAAGATGTTTGTGATCCAATTTCTTCATAGGTCAGCCTGTGTCGATATTAGTGGCTTCCAGCCAAACTTTATCTCCAATGGCGTAAATGGGAGTTTTGCCTCTGTGTTCATTGTAAAACTTCTTCATGTCATCTGCTGCCTTCTTCAATGATACCTCAGCTTCTTCTCTGATACATTTGAGACCTGCTACAAACTTGTCCACTGAATCAATCTTGGTAGACGTACGAGGTTCATGACCCATTCGCGGATTTTGTCCGTAATTCAGCATGAATGGAGAATATTTTGTTGCTGAATGGACACGATTATTGTAAGCGAATTCTGCCATGGGTAACCAGCTTGCCCAATCGTTTTGTCGATGGTTTATGAAGATGCAGAAATATTGTTCTATTTCTTGATTGATCTGCTCTGTTTGTCCATCTGTTTGAGGATGATAAGCTGTGGAAGTAGCTGTTTGAATCCCCAATAAACGATTCAATTCGCGCATGACTTGTGACACAAATTGAGGTCCTCTGTCTGATAAGACTTTTTCTGGAAGACCATGATGTTTCCAAACATGATCTCTCATAAGACGTGCCACTCCTTCTGCTGTAATCGTCTCTGTAGTGGGAATGGTATGAATCATCTTGGTAAAGCGATCTACGACCATGAGAATGGAGTCGTTGCCTTGGCTTTCAGGCAATTTGACAATGAGATCTGTGGAGATGATCTGCCAGGGACGTGATGGAATTTCGTTAGGTGTTAACTCTCCTTGTGGTTTTGTAGGGAAAGTTTTTGTCCTTTGACATAAATCGCATCCTTTGACATACTTCTCCACATATGATGCCATATTTGGGAACCAGAAATGTCGTCGAACCATTTCCAAAGTTTTTTTGTAACCTGGATGTCCTGCGAGGGGTGAATCATGGCAGGTCTTCATCAATTCGGCATACATTGTTTCTGGAACATAGAGTTTCCCATCATAAAAGAGTGTCTTCTTTTCATCTTCACTCCATCGTGCGAATACTGCAGTTTTCCTCAAGTCTGCATCCAACTTGTCCCAAACTTTGTAGTCATGGTCTTCTTTTTGTGCATCCATGATTTTCTTCAAGATAGGGGGGCTAAGTGCTGCAAGGGAAATCTTGTGTTTGAAAATTTCCGGTTTAAGCAAGATGATGTTCTTGTTGTCATCTTCTACCCCCTTCTCATGGTCTGAACGTCTCGAGAGGAGATCAGGGCGAACATTAGCAGCTCCTGGTTTGTGAACCATGTCGATTTGGAAGCGAGACAAATAGAGAGACCAACGAGCTTGACGACAATTGAGTTTCTGGGCCGTCATGAAGTATTCCAAGTTCTTGTGGTCAGTGATGACTTGAACAGGGTGAATGGAACCTTCAAGGTAGTGACGCCATGCTTCTAGAGCACGAATGACAGCCAACATCTCCTTGTCGTATATGTCATAGTTACACTCAGCAGGAGACAAACCCTTACTGAGGTAAGCAACAGGGTGCCACTTGTTATCCTGTCAAAGCTGTGAAAGAACCGCCCCAGTGGCATAACCAGAACTATCCGCTTCAACTCTGAACGGATACTGCTCATCTGGAAAGACCAAAACTGGTTCAGAACACACAGCATCTTGTAAACGAGTGAACGCCAATTGTTGTTCTTCGTCCCAATGCCACTTGACATCCTTTTGCATCAGTTCATTCAAGGGTTTAGCAATATTGGAGAACCCAAGAATAAAATGGCGGTAAAAATTGCAGAAACCCAAAAATGAGCGGACGTCATGAAGGTTTTGTGGAATTGGCCAATCTTTGATACCCTGTACTTTGACTGGATCCATAGCAATCTTGTCAAAAGAAATCTTCAGGCCGAGGAAGTCGATAGACATTTGTTCAAACTCGCATTTCTCTGGTTTGAGATAAAGTTTGTTATCTGCGAGTATTTGAAGGACTTCCTGTATGACCTTGCGATGTTCTTCCAATGTTGCTGTGAAGATCAAGATGTCGTCCATATAGACTACCACAACTCCTCGAGAGATAAGACCACGGAACAAGTGGTTCATCATTGTTTGGAAAGTGGCGGGACTATTGCATAGGCCAAAGAACATAACCAAAGGTTCGAACAAACCCTTGTTAGTGACGAAGGCCACTTTCCATTCATCACCATCTTTGATCCTGATGTTATTATAACCCCAATGGACATCCATTTTGGTGAAGTATCGTGCTCCACGAAGTCGATCAATCAATTCTGAAATGAGAGGAAGAGGATAACTATTCTTGATCGTCATGTCATTGAGTTTGTGATAGTCTTGAACCAGTTGAAGATCTCCAGATTTCTTTTTGATAAAGAAGAAAGGTGAGGCCATAGGGGATTTCAAAGGACGAATACGACCACTTTTCAGATTTTCTTCGATGAATAGTTCCAGTTGTTTCTGTTCATCTAGGGAAAGATTGTAAACTTTACCAGCAGATGGCTTTGCCCCTGGTTTAAGTTCAATGGCATGATCCCAGGGACATCTAGGAGGAAGAGAATCGAAGGCTTCCTTGTCAAATACCCGTTTGAAATGATGATATGCTTTGGGTACTATGTCTTCAAAATTCTTCTTCAATTTCTTCTTTTCTGCTTCGATAGCAAGTTCTTGGCTAATATTTTGAATGGATGCCTCCATTTCCTTCTGGTCGACCATAATCATCAATATCCGATCTCCTTCTTCTTCAGCTGTTATCCTTTCTTCGGCTTCTTGATGTATAGTGCGATTTTGCTGTTTCATCAACTTCTTGTTTGATTTCCAGACTTGTCGATCAGCCTTGAGGCGTACTTCGCATCTGTGTGGACATCTTGTGAAGTGTATTTTTCCCTGTAACCAATCAATTTCAGGGTTATGGATTTTCAACCATGATTCTCCAACAAGGACATTCTTCTTCCCCAGATTGCAGACTGCAAAAGTAGCATGTTCAGTATGGCCATCGATAGTCATGATAAAGTCGATCATTTCTTCAATAGATCCTCCTTGATTGAGGGATCCATCAACATTGTAAACAGGGATGGGTTTTGCCAATTTTTTTGTGTTTAAATTGTTTTTCTTGACGAATTCTTTATCGACATATAATCCAGTTGCTCCTGAATCAAGGAGTGCATCAACTTCCAGAATCACTCCAGTGTCCACTGTTTTGATTTTGAGTTTCATTTCTGGGAAATTGGTGATGTCGAATAATGTCCTTCTGACATATTCCTTTTTCTCGACAGGAGGAATAACCTGTTGCACTTGAGGCTTCACTTCAGACTGAGAGCAAGATGGAACAATGCATGTTAAATAAATTTGGGTACAAGCATTGAGATGATCAACATCCGTGTCATCAGTCTGAAGCATAGAGAACCTATTATAGGATGGCAAACTTGTGCTTAGTTCCCGTCCAATCCAAAACCTGACTGCTGTGCTCCACTCTTTGAGCCATTCAGATCATTCAACCTAAGACCACGTGCCTGAAACTCCTTCTGCATCTCAGCCAAGAAGTCTGCCTCATTCAGCGCAGCATCTCCTGAAGGGTCCTCGCATTCCCCCTTCTTTGTTGTTGTTGCCCTTGAGGGCGTCTTGGCTCGGGACATTCTCTTGCGAAGTGTCCTTCTTTGCTGCAGTTGAAACATAGACGAGGGCATGGTCCTCGAGCTCTATCAACATCCATTGGTTCTCCAGCAGATGCAGCTGTAGAGTTGAATTGACGAGGGGTGAAAGTTCATTGTTGTTGTTGTTGCCCCTGTTGTCTTCCATATTGCTGCTGCTGCGTCTGTCTTCTTCCCCAGGTTGACTCGAAATTCTGCATATCTTGATATGCATACGCCCTAATTCTTGCTCGTCTCATCCACCCTTCTAAATCACTAGGGAGAGGCATCTCGACATAGCAGGACTGGAGAAGAGGGCGATTCATCCCTTTTTTAAACAATGTGCATAACGCACCATCGTTATATCCAGACGCTGTTTTGTAGAGGAGGAATTCAGTGATATATTCCTCTATGTGACGGCCTCCCTGTGAAATAGTCGTCAGTTTTTGTTGAGCCGTTTGCTCTTCGTTATGATCTCCAAACGTGATCTTCATCATCGTGAGGAGTTCATCAAAGTTTTTGAACGGTTCTTCATGCCTATGAGGCGCTATCCTGTGTGCTTCTATTTCTCGAAGAACTCCTTTCTTCCATTCTTCAGCATATCCTCCTTTGATGTAAGACAGTATAACCGTCACTTTATCATCGTCTTTATACTCTGGGTGTGCGCGAAGGACGAGATAAATTTGATCCAAGTATGATTGGAATTTCTTCTTGTCTCCATCAAAGGGAGTCGGTTCTGCTACGCGAACCTTGGGGAGGTGGACCCGGGGTGGGAGGTCTGTTCCGGATCCTGAAGAGTGAACGCCTTTGCCTGATGCTAGGCGTGTCATCAGATCCATCATCGCTTGTTGTTGCTGTACTAGCAACTTCTGTTGGTCCTGTATTATCCTCATCATCTCCCCAAAAGTCAGTGGTTCGTGCTCTTGATCCATAGGAGCAGATGGAACAGACGGAGGTACTAGAGTTGCTGCTAAGGCTGTACCAAGACTGTCGATTTCGGATTCTAAGCACTGCGAGGTTGACGGTTCTTGATCTCCTAAGCTTGCGAATTGATTCCTCGAGTGTGATTCGGGTTCTTTGCTGTCTGATCTGTGTGCGGGTGGAGATGGTTGTCTCCGGCTCCAAGCGTTCCACTGGTTGTCTTGAGACAGATTGACCGATAATCTGTCTTATGACTTCTATAAGTGTTCCTGTACTTCTGGTATTGAGCGATGTCAAGTCGATGGCACGCTCAGTCATACAACAGAAGCACTATATTTTCAATAAAATGCACGAATGATAAGGCAGACAAACAAGAAAACAACAAAGAGTTTGAAAAGCAAAATGTCTACGCTAGTATGTAGACATTTGAGGACCCCCTGTGATGTATGAAGCGAAGTGATGATGGGGGTTAATGTGAAAAGCGCAATCTGGGTTAGCTCCTAATTCTAGGAGGACTGGGGGAGGGACGAGGGAGGGGTCGTTGTAATACTGATATAAGAGCGATCTGAAAAGAAGAGGGGGGTACTTAATACGGTACCACTTATCCTGATTCTTCCAACGCTCTGATCTTGGATCTGGGAAGACCCAGAAGGGGAACCTTTCATAATTTGTTGCCGGTTCGTCGCGACGTTGAATGATAATACGGGCGTGCCAAGCAAGCAGGCGGCAACAAAGGTGAAGACATGTGGTGGAGGGGCGAGTGGGAGGAAGGAGAGAGTAAAAATTTACGTTTAAACCTTCGTCAAGGAGTTGCTCTGTCCTAGAGCGAGTGTGCGGGGGACGATGGTGGCGTGTAGAAGGGACGGGCAGTCCCGGAGCTGTCAGACGACTCACTGAGTTCCCAGGTATCTGGGTATCGTATGTCATCCTCCCAGAACGTCCACAATTGCGTATCAATTGCTCTACTCCAAGTGTCCACCACGTGTGTGCTGTGGAGGATGTCGCGGGGCACGAGGTGGATGTGTAAGGGGTGAACACTATAAGAGCTGACAATGATTTGAAGAGTAGATGAAGGTGAGCAAGGGACGTATACTTTAGTCCACAGGCTACAGGTACACTCACTCTCGTGTTTCTGCCACTTGCAGTGTTGACAGAAATGGAGAGGAGGGTGAGGAAAGAAAAGTTGGCGGTAGAAGCACTTCTGCTCATGTTTCGGTTTGTGAACAAAGCCTATGGTGTAAAAAGGATTGCAGACGAATTGGTGATGGAAACACTGGTCTGCAGGGAAGGGAGGAAGGGGAAAGGTGTGGCGGAAGGAGGAGTTCTGATCAATTGTGAGGCCGACACTTTGTCGAAGCCGAACAACTGAGGAAAGCTTTAAACAAAAGGACAATCACGCTTCAACTAGCGGATATCCCAGATATATTAGTATATAGTAAAAGAGAGGAGAGAATAGTACTGTACCTAGCGGATATCCCAGATGATCAGAACTGGGGAATAAACCGCTAGGAGTCATACATATATATAGTATCCTAAAGCGTGCACAGACCATGCAGTACAGTATAGGGCCGGAGAATGAGAGAGTAAAGTAATGATGTCATATCTAATAATAGAAAGGACACATCATCACTGACTGAGCTCTGCAGTAACTGTGGGAGTGATTGGTGATACTCCGCAGCAGGTGTGAGAAGGATTGGTGAGCATGCACAGTAAGTGTGAGAGAAAGAGCCATAACTAAAGATAGAACAGGCCGATTGGAGATCAGACGACATACGCATCATCGGCTGATAAAGACGAAGAGAATGAGTATGTGACCGTGGTAATCGCTTTGATAGATCAGGAGCGATTATAAGATCTATGATGATAGAGACATAAGAAAATAGAGAAAAATGAAGAGAAAAATAAGGAGAATAATAGCGGCCTGACAGTCACCAACACAAGGTAGTGAGGGGACATGGTAAGAGTACACTGCAGGGTAGACATAAGATAGTAATAAGATGGGATGGAGAGAGTACTCACTCAGACAGGCTGTAGGACATCTGAGGAGATGTAGTGTAGAATGCCCATCTTATATAGTGCTAGTAGAATAGAGTTGAAGTGGAGTATGTATGAAGGAATACAACAACTACTATAAGTGGGGGGATGCACATTGTCCTGGAGCAGTGGGTGGGGTGTGAGCATGCTCAGAGGTATAGGCAGTCCAAGGAGAAGCAGTAAGTATACATAGAGTGTAGGTAATGTATGTATTGAGTATATAAAGTGTGTATATGCATGGAGGGAGAGAAGAAGCTAAATGAAAAGGACATAGTACATACAGTATAACTTCAACAATAACAAAGGAGGTTGAGATGCATTATCCCAACATATAGTAAGTCCATCTTATAGTAAAATAACTGCTGCAGTGATGACTGATGAAATGAGATGGCATATAGTAAGGGGGGTTACAGCCCCTATGTAGCTCCACTGCAGTGTGCAAGTGGAGCAGAATAACAGAGAAACAGAAAGAAAAGAGAGGAGTACCAGTACACAGTCCTGGATTCTGACAGGACCAGAGTCAAACAGCATTTCAGTATATGCTCTGTAGCCCCCCTCAAATCTCTACCAACTCTCATAAGAACTACATTAATACAATGGCAAATGTCTCAGCTATGTCACTATTTTTTTTTCCAATTTGTTTGTGACATATCATACAGTCGGCCAGTGCCCAAGTGAGGGAACTCAAAATGTGGCTGTGGGACAGGAGCTGAACAATTGCTCCAGCATCAGCCACACACAGTCACACATGCCAGATTATAAGTCCAACAGCACATGAACTGCAACACAATCATAGTGGAAATATGCCCCTAGAAAGGGGGTGCCTTTCCAAGAAACTATGTTCTGCTACAAAAGAAGTGTGTGTAGTGTGGAAAACCTGGAGTGAAGACTGAACCTGCTTATGTTCAAACCTGATGCATGGTGTGGCTGAATTTTTTTCTGGACAAGAGAAACCTAATCCGAGCACTGTGTCACTCAGCCTTCTGCTGTGTCAGCCACAGGTGTGCTATTGGAACCTGAAAATGTCACCCATGCCAATGGCCAAGGTCACTTGCCATGTTCCACACCCCATCAATCTACTTAAGAATGGGACTGCAATTGGTAAGTGGTCCCATATTAGGGAAAAACAGGGTGTGAGGAGGTTGACACATGGTTGAGATATTGGCACTACAAAAAGTTGTCCCCTGGTGTGGTGCACCACATGCAGCAACACAGCATGCATGCAGCAATGTGGCATGTGCATGGCAGTGTGGCACAGCATGCCAGCAGTGCATCCTGGCTTTTTTACAACCACTCATGCTGCTGCTCATTGCCCCCATGCTGCATGTCCTGGCTGCTCACCACTGCCATGTACTGCATCCATGGGCTGCTAATCATATCTGAGCTTCTACCCCCCACACTGCATGCATTTGGCTGCTCCCCACTGCCAAGTGTTGTATGTGCTGGCTGCTCAACATTGTCATCACACCTGACTATGCAGCATGTGTTGGCTACCCACCACCACCATGTGCTGCATGGCCTAACTGCTTATCTTTTTCATTATAACAAAAACCAAATTGCATACTGGAGCTGACCATATTATCCCAACAGACTATATGGCCCTGCAACCACACACTCCCTGCCACCCATGCAGCCACTGTACCAGCACCTGCATCCACTGAAGATGATGCAGGAAATTGGTATGTCCATCCTCCTGTGCCCACCCATGTGCCCATGCTGCATGCATGGCCCAGTACTGCACCCCCACCATGGTGCACCTGACAGGCACTGCACAGCCAAGGTGCTGGCTGGCAACTGCACAGTGCATGAGGCCATGTGGGCCTGCACTGCCCCTGGCTGTGCATGTCATGGCAGCAGTGGCAAGATCATGGAGCAGCTTGAACCACAGCACATAGAGCACATTGAAGCAATTGGTGCATCTTCTCTCACAGAATTTCCCTTGCTTACCCACTTCCCACCTGCCTGCACCTCAGGATGCTGTGCCCACATGCATGCCCATGCCACTGCTGTACCAGCACAGCACCACAGCATACTCACTTGCCACCCATGTCCACTTAAGATGACACAGGCCATCAGTATGTCCCTTCTCCTGTGTTCATCTGCATGCCTGCATCACTACTGTGTCAACAGCACATGGTCCCCTACCACCCATGCTGCTGCTGTATGAACAGTGCATGGCCACCACCTGGCCACCCATGCCACTGCTGTACCAGCACAGCATGGCCACCTGGCCACCTGCCCTGCCTGCATCCACTCAACACAATGCAAGTGATTGGTACATTCCTCCCTCCCCTCTTTTCTCCCTCTCCCTCTCTTTTTTCACACATTCCCTCAACTCCTTCCCATGCCACTGCTCAACACAGCACAGCTACTGTGCCAGGAGGGACTGAACAGTGCACCACACTGCCTGCATGCACTGCCATGTGTCTTGCACACATCAGCTTCATGCTGCACCTGCCCAATGTGGATGTAGGGACAGGCTTCAACGTTGTGTGGTGCCTACCCACATGCCCACACCACCACTGTAACAGCATGTGGCCACCATTCAAACAGCACACTGTGCATGGCCCAGTACTGCACCTCCACCTGTGTGCTCGACAGGCACTGCATGGTTGAGGTGCTGGCTGGCAACTGCACAGCACACAAGGTTGCATGGGCCTGCACCACTCTCAGCCACATGCCCATGTTGCTGCTGTGTCAACAGTGCACAGCCCCCTGCTCGCCTGCCCACATGTGCACCATGGCCCCTTACCCATCTGTGCCACCACTGTATGTAAATTTTTTTCATTTTTGCTGCTGAGCACATGCTCCATGCCCACACTATCTGTGCCCATGCCCATCAGCACCACCACTGTATGAACAGCATGTGGTCATTGCAACCCCACCTGGCCACCCACACCACTGCTGTACCAGGGCTGTGCCCACATGCACACCTGTGCCACCACTGTTCCAGCACAGCATGGCAGGTTTCTGGCTCACCACCTGCATCCATGGTGCATACCTCTCCCTCTATGCCAGCCCATGCACTCACATCACCACTGTCAAGAGTGTGTGGCCACCTTGCCTGTGCTACCACCACACCACATGCCACACATTCTTCCTGCACACATGCTGTGCTGCACTGGCATACACCAGCAGATGAACATCATGCCCTATTTTTCCTTTCTTTCATCCTCAACTCACATAGGAACCATTAACTTCCCCACAACATCACAGGTATGTGTTCTGTCAACAGAACTATCAAAACTATTTAACTTTGTGCCTATTGTACATCCACTTCCATTTACATCTATCATTTTTTCCTTTTACTCTCTGTTGCAATAGATATATCTACAATTGTAATTATGTCTTATTAGTCGATATTTCAATCCAACAGATGTTTACTCTATCTGTACATTGTGCAAACCTCTTGGTAGGTTCTGTTCAGCCTATGTTTTTTTTTGTATTGAATCATGCTACTATATCCATGAGTACTTTGGCTATACAATCATGTTTTTCTTCTATTTTTATGCATCTACACTTAATTGCTTTGGCAGTGTTGATTATCATATTCATATTTTCTCTTATACTTTCCTTTTGCTCAGGTGCAGTGTTCCTGAGATGATGGACAGGGAGATAGATGGGTAGTGATCATTGTCAGTACAATGCAACTGCATAGGCTTTTCCAATAGATATGCCTGGGTATGGGTATGGGTATGGGTATGGGTATGGGTATGGGTCTATTGGTTTTCCAGTCTACAATAGTAACTATATGGTTGATGTTTCTGTTTTGCTTTGTCTTTTCACAGTTTAAGAGGTGTTTTTTTTTGTCCTTCTATCTATTTGTAATCTACAATACTACTCCATGCCACTATTGCTATGGGTATGGGTTTTCATGGATGATAGCCAGTGATGATCACTGGGGATGGGGACAGGGACAGGGCAGGGACAGGGATAGGACAGAGATATTGGTGAGGAATGTTGCAACTCATTTAACTATGTCTGCTTTAGTTAATGTTGCAATCCAATAAGATAGGTCTTTACTTTATAGCTGGAGGCAATTAGAATTAATCTGTAGGTTGGGATTGGTCTATAAATTGGACTTAGTCTGTAGATAGATAGGGTACTGTTTCCTTCTATTTTATGCTGCAACAACCTATGTATACTTTCTCAGATGATGTCCTTTTACTCAATGTTGCAATGCAACAGGTTTTTACACTAGTCTACTTAAGAATGGGACTACAATTGGTAAGTGGTGCCATATTAGGGAAAAATGGCATGTTATCAGGTTGACATGTGGTTGAGATATCAGTGCTACAAAAAGTTGTCCCCTGGTGTGGTGTGCCACATGCAGCAACACAGCATGCATGCAGCAATGTGGCATTTGCATGGCAGTGTGCCACAGTGTGCCAGCACATGTGTCCTGGCTTTTTACAACCACTCGTGCTGCTGCTCACTGCCCCCATGCTGCATGTACTGGCTGCTCACCACTGCCATTTACTGCATGCATCTATGGGCTGCTCATTATACCTGAGCTTCTACCCCCACACTACATGCATTTGGCTGCTCACCACTGCCATGTGTTGTATGTGCTGGCTGCTCATCATACCTGACTATGCTGCATGTGTTGGCTACTCACCACCACCATGTGCTGCATAGAATGGCTGCATGTATCCTTTTTATCATGACAAAAAGCAAATTGCATACTGGAGCTGACCCAATGCTATCCCAACAGATTATGTGGTCCTGCAGCCACAGACCCCCCCTGCCATGCCATGCAGCCACTGTACCTGCACCTGCATCCACTGAAGATGATGCAGGCAATTGGTATGTCCATCCCCCTGTGCCCACCCACATGCCCATGCCACTGCTGTAACAGTGCACATGGCCCCCTACCTGCCTGCACAGCCACTGCTTGAACAGCATGCTGTGCATGGCCCAGTACTGCACATCTGCCATGGCTGCTCGAGACACAGTGTTGTGGTGACATTGGTGGCAGTGGTGGTGATGAGGCAGCTACCCTGCTAGCCCATGCCCACCCACAGTGCTCTGGTGGTGAATGCCTCCACAGCTGCAAGCGATGGCACAGGGTCAAACATGTCAAACTGCAGCACCTCAGACATGAGGCCATGCAGGTGTGGCATGAGCATGACACACTATGTGTCATTGAGGTGCTAACTGGCAACCACACAGCACACAAGGTCACATGGGCCTGTGCTGCTCTTGGCCACACATGTCATGGTGGTGGTGGCATCATGGGGCAGCTTGAGCCACAGCACATAGAGCGCATTGAAGCAATTGGTGTGTACTCTCTCATACAGACTTTCCCTTGCTCTTGCTTACCCACCTGCACCCACATATGCACCCACACCACCACTGTACCAGCACAGCACAGCAGCTTACTTGCTGCCCATGTCCACTCAAGATGGTGCAGGCAATTGGTATGTCCCTTCTCCTGTGCCCACATGTGCACCTGCATCACCACTACCTCAACAGCACACAGCCCCCTATCTGCCCATGCTGCCACTGCAGGATCAGTGCACAGCCACCACCTGCCCACATATGCCACTGCTGTGCCAATACAGTGTGGTGGCCACCTCCTCACCCATGCCATCACTGTACCAGCATGGTGTGGCAACTTACACACCTGCCCTGCTGCCACCATACAAACAGTGCAGCCACCACCATGCTGCCACTGTGCAGTGTGCTGCACATTCCTCCTGCATGTGTGCACTGTGCTGTGCCCACCTGGCTTGGGCTTGGAAAGCTGCACTGGCATGCACTGGCAGATAGACATTGTGCACTCTTTTCCTTTCTTTCATTCATCCTCAACTCACATAAAATACTTCAACTTCCCTACAACATGCAACATGGCAGGTATGATGGACACAGACAATGCAATGCATATGTTCTGTCAACAAAACCATCAATTATATTCAACTTTGTGCCCATTGTTCATCTACTTTTGTTTGGATCTAGCATGGCTTCCCTTTATTCTCTGTTGCAACATATATATACAACTGTAATCATATCTTATTGGTTGATGTTACAAAACAACAGGTATTTATCCTATCTTGGCATTTTGCAAACCTCTTGGTGAGTTCTGTTGATACCATATTTTTAAACAATAACATGATAGGCAGAATTTTTACTATATTCAATGTGTAAGTTCTACTATAGGACACTGTGCACACAAGGTCCCATGTGCATGGTGTCCTACCCCACCTGCACGCGGTCCCATATCATCTGCATGTGGCATCCTACACCACCCACGCACAGTCTCCTACCCCACCCGCATGGTCCCCTACCACCCATGCAGTCCCCTATTGACTGTGCATGCAGTCCCATGCAACCCACACATGATCTCCTACCACCCACACACACAATCCCTACCACCTGCATGTGTGGGGTCTCTTACCACCCGCACATGCAGTCTCCAACCCCACCTGCACATGGTCCCTACCACCTGCACACACAGTCCCCTACCGCCTGCATGTGCATGGTCTCCTACCACCCATGCAAGGTGTCCTACCCCACCTGCATCCAGGGTCTCCACCCACATCCGGGGTCTCCACCCATGTGTGGCCCTTTGCTGCCCCTGCCACCACAGTACAAACAGTGCTGCCACCACCACACCATGTGCCACATTTTTCCTTTCTTTCATTCATCCTCAACTCATATAGGAACCCTCAACTTCCCTACAACAGAACTATCAATTATATTCAACTTTCTGCCTATTGTTCATCTACTTCTGCTTATCTATCATTGTTTCCTTTTATTCTGTGTTGCTACATATATCTTCAACTGTGATCATGTCTTATTAGTTGATATTTCAATCCAACAGGTGTTTACTCTATCTTCACATTGTGCAAATCTCTTGGTAAGTTCTGTTCATACCATCTTTTTAAACAATAACATGTTGGGCAGAATGTTCAGACAAGGACATGGATGAGTAGTGATCATTGTCACTACAATCCACCTGCAATGATATGATTCTACTGGTTTTCCAGTCTACAATAGTGACCATACAGTTGATATTTCTATTTTGCTTTGTGTTTTTACAGTTTTAAGAGGTGTTTTTTTCTGTCCTTCTATCTATTTGTAACCTACAATACTACTGCATCCCATCATTGCTATGGGTATGGGTTTTCATGGCTGATAGCCAGTGATGATCAATAGGGATGGGGACAGGATGGGGACAGGATGGGGACATTCACAAGGTCTGTTGCAACTTATGTATAATCACACATAAATATTTGATTCTGTCTTATTTAGTCAATTATGCAATACAACAGGTCTATACTTTACAGCTGGAGAGATAATTGGAATTGGTCTGTGAGTTGGGGTTGGTCTGTAAATTGGACTTGGTCTGTAGATAGATAGTGTATTATTTACTTATATTTTCTGTTGCAACAACCTATGTATACTTTCACAGATGATGTCCCATTATTCCATGTTGCAATGCAATAGGTTTTTACACTGGGGATGGGGATAGGGACAGGGACAGGGATAGGACAGGGACATTGGTGAGGAATGTTGCAACTCATTTAACTATGTCTGCTTTACTTAATGTTGCAAAGGTCTTTACTTTATAGCTGGAGAGCCAATTACAATTAATCTGTGGGTTGGCATTGGTCTGGAAATTGGTCTTGGTCTGTAGATAGATAGAGTACTATTTCCTTTTATTTTCTGTTGCAACAACTTATGTATACTTTCACAGATGATGTCTTATGATTTGATGTTGCAATGCAACAGGTCTTTACACTAGGGATGGGGACAGGGATGGGCAGGGACAAGGATAGGATAGGGACATTGGTGAGGAATATTTAACTATGTCTGCTTTAGTTAATGTTGCAATGCAATAGGTCTTTACTTTATAGCTGGAGAGGCAATTGGAATTGGTCTGTAGGTTGAGATTGGTCTTTAAATTGGACTTGGTCTGTAGACAGATAGAGTAATGTGTCCATTCATTTGCTGTTGCAACAAGGTATGTATACAGATGATGCTTTATAACTCAATGTTGCAACACAACAGGTTTTTACACTAGTATCAAGAATTCTGCATCTGAATTGGTCACAGAAAAATCATTGTAGAAATTCCAAGTGTTGTACTGGTCACGGGTCACACGTACGACCGAGCCTAACCTAGCAGGTCGGATTCTATTTCCATCCGAAAAATGTCCCGACGATATCCCCGCCGCCAACTTGGCTGGCCTAATGCCACCACCACCCGACACTTCCGAATGACGCGTGAGGGTTCGAAAGCTCCGCAACGGCCCGTAATGTGCAGAACATGTACCCGACCCCCTGCCGCGACAGTAGGACGACGAAACCGACCGCCAAGGCTTAAGTGGGAGTGTCTTGACCATGACTGACAAATTTCCGACCCGAACCGTGTAGACAAAGGCCTGCTGTCAAATGACGCACCAGTGTAAATTCGATATCTGCGATGTCCCCTGGATGACCAGAGCCCCCGTGCCGACGCCGTGCATGCCAGCTGCGTCAAGTCGACATCGATAACAGTGTGCCGACCGGCCACGCAAGTCTTGAGGGGGGAGTATCAAGATGCCTGTGTGGGGCCGGAGGTGTGCGAGGGCGTGGTACAGGGTGCGGGCGAGGCGCTGGATGATGATGCTATAGGAACTCAACGAGTGATGAAGCTGGGCGACCTGAGGCACGCGGGCGCAGGGGACTGACGACTGGTGGTTGCGCGATGCACGTTTGCGCTACGACCACGATGACGCCGGAAGACATCGGGGCTTGACGAGACCGAGCTGGGCGACTCATCTGCCATAGCCGAAGATGCTGCCAGATGCAGTAAGGGGTTGCCCCTGATGGGGGTGCAATGGGCCCGCTATCTCTGCCAGATTCGACGGCAAGCGCAATGAGCGTGTGTCACCACAGCAGTGTGCATGAACCGAATCTTCAGCTGGTCATGATGGATCACACCAAAACAAGTTTACTGTACACCACAACGACTATCCTCTGGTTAGGTCAGCAACGGAGACCACAAGCGAGCCGTAGTAACACTCTAATTATAACCCCTACCCAATCAGTTTCGAAACTGAAACGGAACATGTTGGGGCTATCACACGGAGTAGGGGTAGCTGAAAGCGCTCTTCAACCGGCGGTGCCCCGTTAACAGATTGCTGGCATGAAACACGAAACAGTCGGTAGATACAAATACAAAAGGTGTAAACAGAGAGGTTGGTCGCGATATCAATTGAATACGAAATGCGGGAGTGATCGAGAAAGTAATAAATGGGTAGGAACACCTGATGAAGTGACCGTCATTAGCACACGTCGTATGGGGGAACCTGTGAAGGGCCCAAAGACAACCAACCCAATGAGGTGAAAGTTGAAGCTGGGAATGACCCGTTGTCTCCGGATCGTCTTTTCAACCCATCTGGGGAGACGACGCTATGATGCTCTTCTGCAGCAATTGCTGCGAGCGCATGGCGACCCCTAAACGGTCGGAAATTATGAAGGCTGTTCCCACGTGAGCGCAAAAACTCGAGATGATGCTCCGCCTGAGGCAAAAGCTCGATCGGCAAACAACATTAATGCACTGTGAGGCGGAGGCTACCGGGCCTGCACCAGATAAGGGCGACCCACCGATGTCTAGATTTAGAATCAATGAGGCGCCACTCAAGCATCCATAGATCATCCTTATCCGACCTGACGCGTACTGCCAGTAGCAGAAGGTGACATGAATGAAGCACAGATATCGAGCTTGATGACACGACCTCATGGGAGAGTGCGCAACCCATCATAGCGATTTAGAGCTAGGTGCGTGAAGGTAATGTCATAGGCCCAGTAAGATTTAGTGATTCCCAGTAAGAGAATATTATATTGCAGCCATGACATCGTTGCATAGGCAAGACAGTCAAGGCGAGTCGTGGCAGAAAGATAGACAAATCTAAGTATGCGCCTGGAGGAAATAACATGATACAGTCTACGCAGCGCCTGTTGAGTAGAACCGCCACGCAAAGTAAGCAACCAGTGCGGCGAGAGGTACAAAGTACATGAGACTGAAAAACCATCAGTGCTTGTAATGAAGACGGCAGATGACAACCTACTTTGATCCCCGTTGAACAGCATTCTCGACAGCAGTTGCGGAACTGCTCATGTGGGTCTTGGTCTTAAGACCCTTAAATAAACACGCTACTTTTAGGCAGAGACTAGCATAGATGAATGATCTGGCATACCCCCTTCTTCTCGAACTCTCCAACGAGCATGCCAGGCAGAAGAGCACGAGCCTCATCTGAGTGACCCACGTCTTCAAAGGCTTCCGTCCCGTCCTTACCTAAGAAATGGTAGTTGTTAGTACTTCGGTAACAGTCGGGTAATTGTTATAACGCACCGGCCTCAGCCAAGATGACTTCATCCCCCCCCGGGTGCTAAAAGTAGTGTTCGTGTTATGACAACAGCCTTCCACATTATATGGGTGTGATGGTTACCTCGTCAAGGAATTTTGTAACATTGTACACTGTATACGTAGTACAACCTCAAAACGCGCCTAGATAGACAAAAGACCCTCGTTTACCTTTGCCGTTGATAAGTACCCAGACTTCGTTGTCTTTGGTTGTGTGAGTACGAAGGTCCTCCTGTGTAATGATTTTGGCGGCCATTGTAGTGCTGGACGTAGAATAGGGAATGGGGGGAACTGGACTGGTGTGCGGAACGACCAACTCACTTTATACACATGCTGGACTTACGCGAGAAATTTCCCACCTTTGCCAGAATCATGAGATTCCCACACCTCATCTGAAACAGACAGCTAAGTTGGGTGATAAAACAAATTTCCTAGAAACAACGATCAAGCCACTGCCAAGCTAGACAGATTGCAATACAAATGATGTGGTGATCATCGGTTACATTACTGCTCGTAAGAAAAAATACGACAGCAATTATACAAATGTATGATATGATTTAGTACTCGATTGCCCATATTCTACAGAAGGACAGTCAAGCGTGGACCAAGCATAGATATTCTCCCACATCGCTAGTAAGGAGACGAAGGCAACAGCACCTTGTCCCTAGGCATGAGCGAGTGGTTTCTTGAATCAACTGTTCGGACTGAAGATGAAAATACGACATCGATGATTACTGTTGAAACAGAATTAAACGTCATTTCAAACGGTGGCGAGCGTCTCCAGAAAAAAGGTACTCTGCGTGGAGTGATGAAACACAAGTTGGAGCGCTCCGATGTAATGGACATCGCCAAGGACATCCGGGCAGTCGATTAGCCTAGTGTAAACATATGCATATGTTGAAATCCGATTCAACCGGTTATATGGCAATGGTTGGAGCTCCGCTTAAATATCAAGTACGCGAACGCGTGATGGACGCATGTGTAACCCCAGCCCCAAGCTGCGTCGACCACCACCAGTCCCGCTTCTCATGACTGCCGACCTTGACTCTTCTGATATTCTAGGCGGCTCCTCTCTTGTCGGGCGTGGACGAACGGCAAGGCATCCTACCTTTTCGTCTTTCTTCAAATTGTCTGCGCTAGGTGCATTTGTTTTGTTGGCCTTGGTAGTGTTCCGTCATGGGCGGACCATCTTCCTACGGTGGAAAGAGCGCCACTATAAGCTGTAAGTCTTCGCCATCCGTATGTCTACAACTATATCGAACATTTCATGTTAGGTCGATGCGGCGGCGTTATGGTATTCCAGACCATGACCAACGTCCATTCAATGTTGCCTATGCAGCTGTTCGCCTAGCCCAAGAAGATTCTCGGAAAAAGTCACTGCCGCGTGGTCTATCAAGTGCATTGTCTACGGAAGTCTCGTCCAGTAGCTTGGAAGTGCAGAGCCGTGCACACGTTCCAGGTAAATAAACCAACTACGTTCTGCATCGAAGACTTCTGAGTAGTGGTGTGTCGTTGTTCAGGTCCTACTCGTGAAAGGCCTCGTCTTCCTGAGGTCAGTTCCACCCGCGCGAGTGAATACAGTAAGGGAAGGCTTGATCAGAGGTACGTGTCTTTGTGCATACAATTCTTTCACCGACCTCACGTGAAGTCAGTGACGCCACTCCATCACCTATTGTTCGCGTCGATTATAATCATGAGGACTCGGTCTCCCCAGCTGATCGTCCAATGAAGCCGCAAACCTATACCGGTGTTCACTCTTCTCGACAATCGTCTGCTGCTGCCGGGGATAGCTCTTCTAAAACAAATGCGAGGTAAGCTGGCAATTAAATCATATTTCGACTTTCGACATTTCATCATACCAACCAGGTTGTACAGACTGGATGAAACCCAGGAAATGGAGGTGCGCAGCCATCGACATGAGGTCTCACATCAGATCGTTGCAAGGACAAAGCGACTCGCTGATTCCGATGAAGATGAGGGTTTGGCGTTGAGTTCTGGTCGTCGAATTGACAAAAGAGCACGCAAAACATCAACTGGTGATATGGATGTGGACGACACACTGGATGTGAAACCGGCACGTCGAGGGAAGAAGCGAGATAGGACGGAAGCAGGCTCTACTTTCGGGGCTGATGATGAGTGGTTGGGTGATGGAGAGGAGCGACTGCACCGGCATCGCAAACGTCATCAACGAAGATCTACCATGGTACATCGAGGTCAGAAGCGTGGCCGGGATCTTGATTCCTTGGACAGTGAGAGTGATGCCGATCTCCATCGTAGCAAGGGAAAGACTTTTCGGCGACGACAATATAACTCATCAACTTCAGAAAGCGATCTGTCGATGGACGACGGCCAGTTTGTCAAGGACCCTCTTTGCAAAGGCCGCCGGATCGGAGAGCAGTGGGAAGCTCACGGCGTTCAATTTAAGGTTGCGCAGGATGGTCAACGGCTTCGTAAGGCTTTGGTTAAGGAAAGCCGTCCCAAATTTACAATGGTAAGCCTCTTTGCATGGCAGCGTATGTTCCATTTCGATTTTAATGATGTTCTAGCCTGTAGATTCCGAGCATCCTGACCGATCTGTGAATGTTGTTGCCCTAGTGGAGAGATGGCTTACCGAGGAAGAATTCGGAATGGCGAAAGATCGACAAGAACTTGCATGGCAAGATTATTCCTCAGACGAACATATGCAATCAGGAAATGTAGGTTTTGCTTTCATTAATACATATATCTCACTAAGTCTTCGCTTCAAGGATATCGTTTTCAAACAGGGCAAGGAGCTTTTGTGGTCCCCTGCTTCAGCACGGAAAAGTCCATTGCAGAAAGGTGACCACCTTTTGGGACAGTCTGTACCTCCGTCGCCTAGCCTTCGCATTTCGTCTTCGCCACGACCTCAGCTTCCACATTTAGGACGCCGGGTCACTTCACTTCACAACAGCACAGTATCTAAGCCATTGGAAATGAGTCCTGGGTTGCATAAATCAAAGTCATACTCTAAATGGGAAAAACAAGATTTAGAGGCGGAGGCCATCATACGCATCCGAAAGAAGGCCGAAGAACAGGACCGAAGGATGCTAGAGGAGAGAAGAATGGTTGACGAGAGGAAAGCCGCGGAAGTGAGGGCTGCTGAAGAAAAGAGGGCTGCAGAGACCAGGAAATCAGAGGACAAGAAGCTAGTAGCGTCTCAAACTCAGATCAATTTGTTCAACGTTCCTAGTACAGGCACCTCACTAAGCTCTTTATCGTTCGCCAGCAATGCCAAGTCATTGGAGACAAACATGTCTTCTGCCTTATCTGGCACTTCTACTATTGCGCCTTCAAATCCTAATGAAAAACAGTTGAATGCAATCCCTGCGGCTCCAGGTGGCCAGCCTATATCTTCACCTTTCTCTTTTCCTGCCCCTTCCATGACATCTGGCTCTTCTGGCACACCTATTCCGCAATTCTTTGGTGCCAAGGGGAGTGGGCCACCGTTTGTTCCTTCCAATGCCACTGCAGCGTCTTCGTTTATACCTGCCAACGCTGCAATAACTCAGTCATCGACCACGTCTGCGTCTATATCAAACGCGAAATCGCCATTCTCCTTCGGTTCCTCTACCGCCGGAACAGCTCCTTTCGCTTTTGGTGCTCCTAGTACAGGCTCGGCTTCTGCTCAGTTAAACGCGGCAGCTACAACAGCAGAACAGAAGGCGGGAGATACGAAGAGCAATTTATCGCTGTCTGTTTCATTTGGGAATTCTTTGGGCGCAACATCAAATATGCCTGCTCCAGGTGTCAGTCATGGTGGATTCATGTCGCCATTTAGTAAAGTTACAGAATCCTCGAAGTCCGTCGCCCCGACGACTGCGAATACGACAATGTCTTCTGCACCCGCTTCAACCAACGACGCTGCTACAGCTTCGAAGCCGAAGTTCAACTTTGGATTCACGACAAAGATGCCCTCTGCGCCTTCGAATACGTCTTCACCTCCACCTGACACATCAAAACCTGGTACGACTGCGTTCACTTTCGGCCCGTCTCACAGTTCGACACAATCGGACGTGCCGAAGAGTTCAATGTCCTCATTCGAGTCTACTTCACAATCCACCGCTTCGAATAATTCGGCTATAAAGCCGGTATTTGCCGCATTCGGTGCAACCATGGAGGCTGGGAAGACGTTCCCAAAGTTTACCACGCCTGTGAGCGCGAGCGCATTTACGAACTTTGGAGGCAATGCCACCCTCCAATCGCTCAGTCCTACTGCTCAGGCTTCCAAAGATAGGAGCTCTGCAGCGGAGAGTGGAGACAAGCCCGTAGAGGCTCCTGAATCAAAAGCCTCCCAGTTTGGCTCAGGAATTGGATCATCGAATGTCTTCGGAGCAGGGGCCACGGGCCAGTCGACAGAGCCAAAGAGTGCGCTTGCATTTGGAGGCAGCACTCCTCAATCCTTCGGGGGTAGTACCTCTCAGTCCTCTGCAGCTCATGGACCGACATTTTCTTTCGAAGCGCCCGCGGGTAGTTCGACCCCAAAAACGGACGAAGCGCCGAAAGCTGTATCAGCTTTCGCTCCTGGCTCGACGAATGTGGTGGCACCTGTGCAAACCAAGGGAGGATTTTCATTCAATTTTGGCCAGCCGTCATCGACGAACAACGGATCCAGCACTGCAAGTGGTCCTTCGACTGCGCCTACGGCTGCTCCTGTTGCGTCACCCTTTGGCGCGCCTAGTCCAGCCTCCAGTCCCATGCCCAGTGCATTTGGATTTGGACACCCCTCTTCCAAGTCAGGGTCATTTACTTTTGGGTCTACAAATCCTCCTCCAGATCAGCAGAAACAATCATAGGCTTGAAGGGTGTTGAGGGGTTATGTTGAATATACGTCACAATCGTTTTGTATACTTGTCTCCATGTGGGAAACTACTCATGAATACCAAAGAGACACTTTTACATGCTTTTCGAGACGGACGTGGGGAGAATTTGAATTTGGACGCTTGGGAGAGACACGTGTGTTACTTGAGTCTATGGATTGAAGCGGCCAGGCCACACTGCATAAGTTAGGATGTGAGGTATTAGTACGTATGCGCCCTGGGCCTATCCTCCACTTGGCGGCCACCCCGTTCTATCATTCTCATTCCTTCACCCATTTTTCTCCTTGCACGCATTCCCAACGCTTCCCGTATATTTTTCATCATTATGATGT
This sequence comes from Albatrellus ellisii, assembly GCA_003314395.1. Classification (NCBI taxonomy): domain Eukaryota; kingdom Fungi; phylum Basidiomycota; class Agaricomycetes; order Russulales; family Albatrellaceae; genus Albatrellus; species Albatrellus ellisii. The sequence goes on from QLPN01003567.1 coordinate 55,752, forward strand.
CCACTTCTGCAAACCCACGCCCACTCCCGCCCGCTCGTTCCCGTCGCACCTCATGTCAGTATAAAGTCTCCCCACCGCCTCCTTATGCTCCCTTTATCCCGCTTCTCGACACCTCGAATCCTCCCGACCACCCTTATGGAGACACCTTGCTTGGCTCTCCTATATCCGCTACAGCACGTATGGTCCGTTCCTTCTCAGGCGACGGAGACACGAATGCTTCTGCAGCTGACGAATGGATGTTCGGTGAGAGGTCCAAAGAAGAGATTTCGGAACTCCTCCTCAGGGCAGACGGTGTTATCAAAGAACGTGAAAAAGGCATATTAGTATTCTGTGTTGCTTGCTCTGTTCACTGACCCGCTTTACCAGAATTGACTATGACGTCGCAGCTCTGTAAGAGCTTGTACGATGGAAATGCCGCTCTTCAGAACAAACATCAGCATTTGCTTGCCCGCTTCCCGTCCACCACACCAGAAACCTCGCCGCTACCTCCCGCTGCCCCTACACCCCATTATTACACCAGCAGCCTCCCGCGAAATACCCAACCCCCTCCGTCTCCCACGCGCTGCTCCAGACGCATCTCCGTCTCTCCCTCAGATATTGCTCTCTTGTCGGATCAAAATGCTGAACTGCTTGCGAAAGTTGAGCAATTGGAAACAGAGTCTTCCCAAGCTGATCAGACAGGCAAGAGGAAGCTGAAGAAGCTGGAGAACGAGATCCAGACACTGCGGGATGAGCTGGAGGCTGCCAGGATCCGAGGCGAAGAGCTAGAGAGGCAGGCTCAGGACAAGCTCAAGCTTGAGAAGGCCAGTGAAGATGCGTCTAAGAGAAGGATGGAGAGGATGGAGAAGATGAGAGCCCTCAGGGGAAGGTCTGACCTGAGCGATGACAATGACGCGGTCAAGGACTTCGCCCCTCCGGGAGCGCTCACCAGAACCACGTTCGCGGCCTCAAGCTCTTTACTGCCTTCGGCTTCTGTTGAAGAACTCACTCCAGAGCCCAGTGGTCACGCTTTCATTCCTTCGCCCTCTTCAACGGAACCCGCTGAACCTTCTTCGGAATACGCCCTTGTTTCACAGCTGCTTTCCAAGATTCAAGAACTGGAGCATACCAACGAGCAGATTTCTGAACAGCAGAAAGACACGGCTGCTAGGTTACAGATTGCCCAGCTTGAAGCGGAGAAGATTCGCAGACTCTATGCTTGCTTTGACGATGATCCACACGTGGATGTTCGTGTCATCCTGGACGACGAAGACTTGCACTACTCTCCGGCTGGTATCGCTTCAGTCCATCACACTATTAGGTTCAAAAGTCTACGACGCAGTATCGATGAATCTCACCTTAACGACGACTTCAGCTTCGGAATTAGGGGAAATATGCACAGCACGATCCGCTCCGATGCTCCTTCCCATGGCACTTCCAGGCAGCGCACGAGTGTCGTCGGCCTATTTGATAGTCCTCGCGACTTGGTCACTTTGAATGAGTCTTGGTCCGAGCATAGCGATGCTTCGCCTACCCTGTCGACGCTAGACCTTCCTGCCTCTACCTTTCCTCAAGACAGTCTTGCGACGCCTGCGACGCGGCATCATACCCTCGGTAGCGAGCTGGGCAGTCAATACAAAAACGACTGGCTTTCACGCGGCAGCAACTTCCACCTGCGGACAAGCAGCCTTTACGACATTGAGCACTTCTCGCCATCGCCTTCTCCATCTCCGTCGCCGGCAGAACGGCCATTGAACTTCACGTTGGATGACGCTCCGTCAGCCCATCCTAGTCCGCCAGCCCATAGTTCCGCCTTACAACTCACACTGGATCAGTCGCTATCCACCATTGTGTATTCCGAGGATTTGGACAAAACACCAACGAAACCAGCTTCCATCAGAACTCAGCGCCTCACCGAGACTGTCCGATCGCGGACACATCGCTGGGTGGGCAAAAGATATCAAGGGGACTTAGGGTCCCCCGACTCATCCTCGCGAGGCTTGAGCAAGGACGATGGGCAGGACGCTAACTTGGTTCCGTCCCGCGAACCTTCAGCATCGATCGCTCGGGTTTTCGACGTCGTTGATGCCGTAGCGGAGACATTCGCTGTGGCCGTCTCGAGCGACGCGCTTGATGTCCTGGCGGGCAACGCTGGATTAGACGGAGAAGCAAGTAACAGCCAAGCGATCGTGCACAGAGACTCGAGCGACATCTCTCTCACACAAGCAAAGGCAAGAAAGCCTGGGTTCGTGGGGTTCGTCCTGGAGTTGTGGTTGTGGTTGCAGTTCGGGATCATCATTCTCATCTTTGTCTGGGCTATGGCGAAGCGCGGACCGATGAGCGTTCTGGAGGAGGCGGACCGGAGACGAGCAGTTCCTGGCCGAGCAAAGCACTGAGCGAGACCCATTACCTGCTTGCAGACCCGAATCTCTTGTTGGATCGCGGGCCATCGTTGTGTTTTCCCTGTCCTTTTTAACTCCCTGCATAAACCGTAATAGAAATTGTACTGTAATGCCATCCTCATATTTGCTATACCTTTTTGCAATTCCTTTTTTTAGACCATTGACCACAGTGAGTGGACGTTCGGTGGGGCCGGCGTCTGCATGCACCCGCTATCAACCGATGTTAAATGTTGTATACTGCGCTTGCGGCCTACCACTGGATAGGTTGTGCGGGGCTTTATACGAAAGTGGGTACAGAATCGAGGGATGGAGGCAAAAAGAGGTGAACTGAATTACTGATCACGGGTTTGGACACAATCCAAGGTCACAGCGTCATATCTCATAGGGGCTTTCTTGTTTAGGCTCATGTTGATTGTTGCATTGCCCTTCGCCTGCCTTCAAAGCGTGTTGGTCACATCTCTCCAATATGGTCGGTCCCTTTCACTCGGGGAATGACTGGCGCTGATATGCGATGGGTAGGCTGTTGATCCAAACACTCTGCGAGACCATCAGTATGCAGTAGCACTGGGAGGAGCGAAAGGCTTCTTCGGTGGCCTCGCCGCTGCACTACCTGCCACATACTATGTCAACCGGCGGTATCCCTACTATCGCTCACTGCCTCTTCACTTGAAAGCTCTTGGTGTTGTCACTGTCGTCGTGCCGGCGTTCATCATCTCTGCAGAGACCGCTGGACGGAGATTTGAACTGCAGCGACGGTGTGTCCATCCCTTGCCTATCTGTGCTGTACCTTTCGTTGATCCATATCGGCGAACAGGGATGATGCTACGATGGTGCTTCAGCACCGACGGCGGAATGAGAACAGATGGGAAAACCTCTCATTGACACAGAAAATACTTGATGTGACAGCCAGGCATCAGTTCAGCGTTATAGCAACATGTTGGGCCCTTAGTATAGCCGGGACATTCACGTATTTCCTGCGTAACCCGTGAGCTCCTGTGCTCTTTCTTTTCATGCCACTGGCATGCGGTTCTAACCAGCATACTACTAGGTATCAAAGCCTTACGCAGAAGGTTTATCTGTTTCAGCTCTTGAGAATAAGGATCGTACTTACATCACAAATGATAACAGGTTGTGCAAGCCAGAGTGTGGTCTCAAGGCATAACTATTAGTGTCATCATTGCAGCTGCCGCAGTGTCTCGCTCTAGGCACTATAGTAGTCGCGATGAGTCCCACGGTGCCCGCCCGGTAAGCCATCAACTCTACAAGGTTAGATCCGCAACTCACATGGATATAGATCAACGTTGATCACTCTTGGGAGGATCTCATCGCCACTCCTAACAAAGGCGCCGATAGGCGCTAGGATACACACAACAGGAACGTTTTGTGACCGGATCGTGATTGTACGATACTTTGGAAGAAACTCATTATAGCTATAGTTTCCATGTAGCTGTTGGCAAGAATCTTATTAAGGTTTCGACTACTCGTATACTTATACACTAAGGAGCAACCTCGCTACTCAGTCTTCAAGTGTAACGGTTTTGTGACAGGTTGAAGGACTGTGGTGATGACGAAGTGGTTCAGGGCCCTAGCAACCCTGAAGTGCATAGTATTAGATAAGGAGGAGAGGGAAGATGGTATATAAGAAAGGAGTACATTACCATGATCCAGTTACTTTTTCTGGTCTCTCGAATTCCAGTTGAGATCTTGGTTCTTTTGGACTGAGCTAGAAAGACTCTTGTGCGTGATAAGTGTTGAATTTATTATTCACTGCACGACGCTAATCATGTCCTCATCTTATCTTGTCTTCATCTGATCTTCATCTGATCTTATCTTCTCATCTTATCTACGTCTCTCTTCTGATTACCTCTTTACTTATCCTTATCTCTGTTGATTGGTTTACACATTGTAGCTCTGTCCAAACTTTGTCTTACTGACACTATATCTTCTCTCTCTTTGTCATCTTACAACTCTAGCCAAAAAGTCTGCATTACATCAATCTTCTTCTATTCTCTGTCATTGTCTTCTTCCAGTCTCCTTCTTCATCTGTCATACACCCACCATGGGTATCACCAGGTCTTAGTGCCACATTTATCATCTATGGCACCAAAAGCTATCTAGACATCATCTTCCTGTTCATTGCACTCATACACCTTTTAAAATAAGACACCTGTATGTGAACACACACAGTGGCTTACATCACATATTTTGAACCTTACACTTGACTCGACACACCCTCTCTAAACACTCTTATCTCTATTTTCTATATTTTTTTCTCTCTCTTTCTTTTCCATCCAATGGCCTGGTCAACTGAATAGACACCTTGTTGAAATGTCTCTATATTTCCTTTCTTGTCTCTACTGTGACACATATTGAAGGAGGTTGCTTGGTGATAGTTTGTAATAACAAGGTTATAGATACAGGTGTTCTTCTGCGCAAGAAACACCAAAAAGATGTCCTAACAACAAGGACAATAAGCACTGACACCAGTCAGTAAGTTAAAGAAGTGTAAAGTAAGTTCTCACTTCAGTCTTGAAAACAACATAAGAACTGAGGGGAAAAAAAGGGCTATTGTAGGTTGGCTAAATAAACTACCTGTGGCTTGGAACTGTATAGTAGCAGAGTGATCGAGAAAGTAGCTATAATCATATGTTTTCTGTGGAGGCTTGGAGATGAAAGTTTGTGTGTGCATTGGCTTCTGCTGAGTTGCCTAAAAAGGAGGTAGTAAGTTGTGCATGTGCCAGTTTGCAATTCCAACAGATAGAGTGTGGCCAACTGTAGAAAGAAGAGAAATGTATTCTACATGGAGAAATAGTGAGAAAACATATGAATGGCATAGCAAGAGAGTACTGACCTCAGCCTCTTCATAGATGACTGAGGGAAAAGAAGATCATGCAAAGGAAAATTTTCAATAAGTAAGGTCCATCTGTATCATCCCTGAGTCCAGCAAATGGTGATATGTGCAGTGGGCATGTGTGAGAGGAATCTATTATCATGACCACAACAGATGCTGAAGGGTGCAAGCTGTAAGATCCCCTAGACACCAAAAGGAAAGAGAAGTAGTAGTTTAGGGCAAGTAATGCAACAATGCAACATGACTGGGCAACAATGAGGAAATGTGACAATGGGGATAATAGAGAACACAATGCAACACAATGGAGAATGCAATGCAATGGAGAATGCAATGCAATAACAAATGTGACCTACAAGGTATGCACACTTTCTTGACTGTGAGACACATGGAGGGAGGAGTGGCATGCACTTTTTTGCAATCTGACTTGGACAGGAGAGTGTTGACATCCATATTGCAGCTTAGTCATATACTACTTCCTCTTTGGACTGTTACTGTACACACATATAAACACTTTCACATGTCTACTGTACAAAGCTTCCTTGGTCTGTGCAGACCTGTAGATACTAGAAGTAGTGAGTGTAACTTACACAATAAAGAAGAACTATTCTAGTTCCCTTTATGGGTATGACCTGTGTTTATCAGGTTATGAGCCCTGCCCAGGTTCTACTCATTACTCTCCTCTCTCTGCTCTCACAGACAATCAAACTCCTCTCCAACTCAAACCGAACTCTGTACCTTTTGCTCCTACTCTATCTCATACACCCATCACTCTCTGTGTCCATACCCAAGATTAATGTCACTCTCAAATCTGCCAACAACTACCACCACTAGGCCAATGTTGTCTTATCATAATGGGTGTATGGTATACTATTGTCAAAGCAAGGCCTCTCCCCATCATCTCTACCACCAATGTTGAAGGAGGCCTACCAACTGAAGTTGTCACCAATGAAGCTGACCTCCAACTATTTGACAACAATAGTGAGATTGCCAAAGCAGTCATCTCAATACATTGTGGTACTCAACCAGCAACTGCCATCACCTCTGAGAACATCAGTGCAGTGTGAGCATGGGAGTTGTTGAAAGGAATATATGGGAAACAATCAGCTATGGGAGCATTCATCCAATTTCAATCCTTACTCATGTGCAAATACAACATGCATACTCCATTAGCACCCCAGCTTGATGCACTGCTAGTTGTTCAAGAATGTCTTGCTACCTCAGGTGTCAACATCTCTGAACAGCAGATGTGCTTTGTACTTCTCCATGCACTACCACAATCCTGGAGTCACTTCACCTCATCTGTCCTTGCTTCCTCTGACATTGTTCATCTCAGCCTTGGTGACATCTGTGGTCACATCCTCAACAAAGAATCTCACACTAAACCAGTCTCCACTCTCTCCACCTTCCAAACTCCTTCCACCTCCAATCAATGCAACAATAGTTTTTGCTCACACTGCAAATGATGGAACCATACTGTGGAGACTTGCTGGGCATTGCACAGAATGCCAGATGAAGTGAAGAATAAGAGGAAGGACAAGGAAAAAGGGACTGTAGGGGATACAACACCTAGCATTCCAATAAACCACCTGTCCACTTCTGCTTCCAACATCGACACTTGTTACTATGGTGTGGATTGTTGGATGCTTGATTCAGGTTGCACTGATCATATCTTGCCCCATCATGTGGACTTTGACACCTACATGCCACTCACCTTTCAGATGGTCACTGTTGGAAATGGCTCTATCATGTGTTGGGAGTGGATCCTGCATAAGAGAACATCAGCTACCCACCAGAGAAATCAAAACCCTACAGTTGTCCAATGTCCTCCATGTCCCTGAAGCTTCAGGGTGCTTTCTTTCCATCAGTCGACTAGACTGCACTGGTTTTTGCATCACTTACCATGATCACCAGTGTATGATCTCTAAAGATGGCAAGGTATTTAGTGTGGGGGTTCTTGATGGAGGAATGTACTGGCTGAACTTGCCCTTGGCACTGACTATCCAAGCACATGTCCTGCCCTCCCTGCATACTTGGCATTGCCATCTTGGTCATCTCTCCCCCTCTGTTGTCTCACATTCAGGCTTCACAACTCACCAGTTTTAGCCCTCCAACTTCTGACCCTACAGATACTCCTTGTGCAGGGTGTCTTGCTGGCAAGTTTCCACACGCATTGTTTTGCCTCTTGCACTTGTGAGCTTCACAAGTTCTGGACCTTGTCCACAGTGACTTGGTTGGCCCTGTTGGAACTGCAACAGTTACCTCTAGTGTTCTGTACTTCACAACTTTCCTGGATGACCATTCTGGCTTTGGGATGGTGTTCTTCCTGCATCATAAGAGTCAGTTCATTGACACCCTTTGCTCCTACCTTGCATGGGTCCACACTCTGTTTGGCTGCTGGCCCAGGGCTCTGCAGACAGACCATGGTGGCAAATACATGAACTCTGCCATCGACAACCTCTTGGCTACTGTCAGGCTTCGTTTATGGAGCATTTATTCCTTTCTTTATTCTTTTACTTTTCTTTTAGTTTTCCTTCTGATTAGATATGATTAGATCATCTTCCTTTCAGGTCATCTGATCTTATCATATCTTTATCTACTTACTGTCGCTTCATGCTCTGGATGCGCCCATGCTGCACATGATGTCATACTTACTGTGAGTACTTACTGTAGTACCTGCCCTAGAGTAGTGGTGCTGGTCCGTGCACCTTCTCTTAGAGTATATAGGTAGCTGTAGTATTATCAATATACTCCAGCTTGTTATGGCTGGCAAATCCTTTCTTTTGGAGTGATCCTTAAGTTAGTGTGTGCCGGTCTCCCTTACAGGGATATGTAGGACTACCATCTTACAGCTACCTGTGGAGTGGAACACCAGAAGATGGTCCCCTACTCTCTGCAGCAGAATGGCCAGGCAGAACAGTGGAACCATACTGTCCTTGACTATGTGCTAGCATTGCTACATGATGCTGGTAATTCACTGGGTTTCTGGGAATTTGCTGTCCATACTGCTATAACTTGTCACTGATGCATCACCTTGGCCTACTGCACTATGGTCACCTTTGAACTCTCCCCCAGATGTCTCACATCTCTGCATTTTTGGTTGTTGTGCCTGGGTCTGTGTTCCTGACCATGCATGGAGCAAGCTCAATGCTTGCTCCTGGCCCCTCACCTTCATTGGTTATGAATCTGGGATGAAAGGGTGGGTTTTCTGGGATCATACCACCCATTGTTTGGTCCTCACCTGTGATGCTATCTTCCAAGAAGATGTCTTTCCTGCTTTGGAGGCTGCATCTGCACCCACTGTCTTTGACCTCTTCCTGCCTGCTCTGGCTCCCTCCCCTGTGGTTGATGATGACAGTGATGGTGACAGCAGCAATGATGATGATGATGATGATGATGATGATGATGATGATGATGATGATCTGGGCAGTGCTGCCAATGACTCTGTGCATGACTTCTGTGGTGGTGCCTGTGTTGGCCCTGCTGCTGATGGGACAAGGGGTGCACCTTCTGCTGATGGTGCTTTTGTCATACCCACTCTCCCAGCCAAGCCTCCAGTGCCCCCTCATCCTGTTGTGGATGTGGCTGCTGGTCCTCCTCCCTCATCTGTCCTGCCTGCCACCTTGCCTGTCACTCCTCCTCAGTTGGGTCCTGCCCCTACTGCACCTCCACATGTCTGCACTCAGTGCCTTGCATGCATTGATGACATGCCTCCTCCTGCCTGGCTCCAGCCACCTGCTCCTTCTCCAGGTTGCCAACCTGTGCACGCTCACCCTGGTGCTGACAATGTCCCTGTTTTGCATCATTCAGAGTATACCACTTGGTGGCTGACTCACTTCCTCAACAGCACCTATGGTCCACAGGAGTTTGTCAACATCCTCAGTGAGGGGGGGTTGGGTGACAGTGACAACAATGTTTTTGTGACGCCTCAAGCTGGGTCTTCACTCTCCACTATTCTTTCCCATGCCATCTCATGTGATCCTCTCACACTCAAGCAAGTGCTCTCTGGTGCAGATAGCAGCTTATGGTGCTCTGCATGCAATGAAGAACTTGCATCCCTACAAGGGCTGCACACTTGGGATCTTGTTGACCTCCCCCCTGGTCAGAACCTTGTAGGAAACAAATGGGTATTCAAGCACAAGGCTGATGTATGATATAAGGCACATCTCATTGCAAAAGGATACATGCAAGTCCATGGGGTCAACTACACTGAAACATCCTCCCCAGTAGCTCATTTTGAATCATTACGCACCCTCCTTGCCATTGCAGCCCTAGAAGATTGGGAAGTACATTCCATGGATGTCAAGTCTGCATTCCTAAATGGTGACTTAGATGAAGAAATCTATATGGAATAACCACATGGGTTTGTCACCCCTGGTACAGAAGGAAAGGTGTGCCATCTCTCGAAAGCCATCTATGGGCTAAAGCAGGCCTCACAACAATGGCACCACAAGATGCATGGCTCGTTACTCACACTCTCATTCACTTGCACACTATCTGACTTGGGCATCTATGTCTCCACATCCTCAACACAACCACTCATTATAGTACTCTATGTGGATGACATCACCATCCTGGGAGGATCCCTTAAGGAGGTCAAAGAATGCAAAGCTGTCCTACAAACCATCTTCCAAATGACTGATCTGGGAGAGATCAAGTTGTACCTTGGGCTACAAGTCATGTGAGGTTGCTCACAGCATATCCTGGAGATAGGCCAAGAAGTGTACATCAGAGACGTCCTTGATCAGTTCCAGATGTAGGATTGCAACCCATCCTTGACTCCACTTCCTCCTGGTTCTGCCCCCACCAAAGTGCCAGATGACTATACCACATTGCCCTCTCTTTGAAGTGAATATCTGTTACAAGGCACTTGCTTTGGCACCTCGTAACGTGTATCTTCTTTTTCTTTTTCTTTTATCTTACTTACTAGTAAAGGGTAGTATTATTACTACAAGTGTGAGCTTAGCTCCACTTTACTTAGTAAGGACTCTCTTCTTTCTTTTCTCTTTTATAGTACTTAAGTATTCACATACTTAAGTGTGAGCATAGCTCCAAGTACTATAAAAGACTTATCTTTTCCTTTTATCTTCCTTTATTTATTATAACATTTACTTGCTAAGGACTATCACTATACAATTAGCAAGGACTCCCTTTTTACACTGTTATTTACCTTTGTTTACCTCATCTTCATTTTGCACTTGTGGCTGAGCCACTTATATCACATGGATGCATACATACTGCGCTTTACTGTGCAACTTCATTTACTTACTGCACCTTACTGTGCAACTTTACTATAGTTAGATCGCTAGTTTTGTATAAATAGTTGACAGACTGGCGGTCTCAAACCCCAGTCTTGTCAACTTCGCAATCTAGGGAATCTTCCTTATACTGCGCTTGATCTAAGCTCGTCAATCACTCGCTTCACTCTCTCTGTACTAAGTCAAGAACTCTAAAGTCACTAGAACGTCACTAAGATCTCTTGCACTCATCACCCTGGATCTTCGTATCATTATTGGTGGAACTATCCTCATAACCATATCGTTAATCCCATTCTTCATCACTATCAGGAAGCTCTATTACGTTCATCAAGCCAATACCTTAACCTTGGTTACCAGGAGTAATATTCTAGACCTTCCCTAAGACTGTCCAATAGGCCGCTCTTAGCACTTTGACAAGACTCCGCACTCCTCCTAACAACCACCCGTGCTTCTAGGAAGCACGCACCTTCACCACAGATTCTAATCTCCATGGAGATTACCATCAACAACTCCTCCCTGCCAACGCTATCACCCTAGAAGTAACCGACTGCTTGTGGCCCGACTACCTCCAATACGACAGCATCAATAAACTATTTTACATCAACAACCAACTCGTTTACTTCACTCGTACCAGTCAAGTGTTGGAATATTCACGGTATTTGTTCAGCTACACTACAATTATTACTTACATGTCTTTCTTATGTCTCACTGACACACATTCTACTTACCCACTTATCTCACAACCACGTCGTCATGGAGTGCTCTAGACCACTCCAGGCCCACTTACCACACATTTGTGTAGCATGTACTACACCCCCACATACAACCCCGCATTACAGCGCCACCTAAACTCAGTGCAGCGTGCACTATATCTACTGTACCCCCCACGTTCTATAGCTAAAAACTATTACCTTACAATGTTGTTCCACATCCTACCGCTCTGCACCATCGCGTGCACCACTTTTTACCACATCCCAATAATATACACCCTCTTCGCCATGCTTTTCCTAGCCTGCCCAAGCCTGCGTTCACATCAAGAACCCCAGACAGCTTACCATAACGGATATCCAATTACCACTGATACATCGCTTCTTTCAGCAAACATCCACCGAGAAATCTTGCTAGATACCGATGTCTGTCAACAACATAGACAACTACTCGGAAACCACATTCCTGTCTCCCTCGAACAATATACCAATAAAGAAGACGAGTTTACATTCTACGACAAACACAACCAGTGGATCTACAAAGCCTTCGATGACCCAGACGAGAACCAAGTTATCATTTGCTGGCATTCCGAGAACCCATCGGACTACGATTACATCAAAGTATATCCTGAACGAGTATCTTCATTACCCATGATCCCCGAATACCGACAGAGCCTTATCCCAAGATCAAGGTCTGAATCTCGCACAAGAACTCCATCAGGACCCCCAGAACCAAGAACGCCCATCAACGTTCAGAAACAACTTCCTCAAGTGGAAACGTTCTTTACTCCTCAAGCGACAAATTCAGGAGACGAAACCATTACCTCATCCACCCCTTTCATTCAATCAAGAATCACCGCCGGAACTACGAGTTCAAACCCAATTGATCAGACGACAACAACAAATTACCTGAACCTGACGAGAACTCAATCAACTATATCAAGAATGGCTCACACGTCATCTGCTTCCTCCAAGGAACCATGACTCAATAAGCCATCTGAGTTTTCTGGAACTGAATCCACCACCAAAGACTTTATCCGAAAAGTTAAACTCCATTTCTTTACCAAGAATTTCAAAGATGATATGGATAAAATCGCCTTTGCACTATCTTTCTGTAAAGAAGGAACGGTTGCCGGAACATGGGCCGGACAAATCATCGATCAGCTCACTGCTTCCTCTTCAACGCTTACATGGAAACAGTTCGAGGACCAATTTGGAAAGAAGTTCTACCCAACAAATGAAGGGGAATTATCATGCAACAACCTGGATAGGCTAGTCCAGGGAAGAGGCACAGCTTCAGAATACGTCACAGTATTCAATTCCATTGCCGACACCATGGGTTATAATGACATAACCAACATCGAGAAATTCAAGAATGGTCTTAGGAAAGACATCAAGGATACCATCATGACAACCAGGGACGTATTACCGACTACCTTACAAGAATGGCAAAACCTCGCCATAAGGTTAGATCAAAACCAATCCAACAATGACTTCCAAAACAGTATTAAATCCGGACAAGGTGGACGATTCCTATACCCCGACGATCTACTCAAAGGGGATATCGAATCCCGCACACGGAAATTAAACCCTTGCTCTATTCATGCAACAGAAGACTTCTCTCCCATGGAAACATTCCAAAAAGAAGTATTCACACGAGCCAGGTTTACCGGAAATGGAAGATTATCAGACAAAGAATGCGACAAAAGGAAATGAGAAGGAGCTTGTTTCAGATGCAGTATCAAAGGACATTTCGGCAGAGAATGCAAGGTCAAACATGACCAGAACTATGGAACACCCAAGCCAGCTTATACAATAAGGGGAACCCAAGGACGAGAAGAAGAAGAGGACCCCATGATAACCATTTCCCGTGCCCTCATAAAATTATCCGACAAAGACAAAGCGGAAATGCAAGATCTCTTCAGAACCACTCAGAATTTTTAAGAACTCCTAAGTCAGCGACGGACAAAGGAGTAATTGATTATAATTTGGACATTGCAAGCAGGAACTCGAATTCGGACAATGAACTGTACATATCGTTCTCAAAATACAATGGTTCTCCCTCCATTCACATCCCTGTCAAAATCTCCATAAGAAATCAGAAAGTCGCCACCAAAGCATTAATTGATAGTGGAGCAACTGGAATCTTAATACATCAAGATTTNNNNACGACGACACCATCTACCAACCCAGAAACTCGAACACCACATACCAGTAAAAAATATTGATGGAACAAAAAACATCGGCAGAGATATCACCCATACCTGTCATATCACCGTAGAAATCAAGAAAGCAAACATAAAACCCCATATAGAAACAAACCAATTCTATATAACTGATTTAGGAAAAGAAGACGTCATCCTAGGAACCAACTGGTTACGACAACATAATCCCAATATAGACTGGACAAAAAATTCGATATCCTTCTCATGCTGTCCATCAGAATGTCGACAAAATCGTAACATCAATCGTATTATCACCCCATCATTTTCCAAAGAAGAAGATCAAATCTTAATGGAAAATCAATGGATGATCGATGGGTTAGATCTCTTTCGCACCACCCTATCCACTCAAATAGCCATGAACAACCAATGTGATGGAAAAGGAATGGATCTAGTCCCAAACCATTATCATGACTTAGGAAAAGTTTTTAATGAAGAAGCTTCTACCCATCTACCCAAATGATGATCATGGGATCATGCCATAGACCTAAAACCTGGCATAGAACCATATGCTGGAAAAGCATATCCCATTGATAACAAACAAAGAGAAGCCCTTCACACGTTCATCTCCGAAAACAGCAAAAAAGGATACATTCGCCCATCAAACTCTCCATGGGCAGCTCCATTTTTCTTCATAGGAAAAAAAGATGGCAAATTATGCCCCTGTCAAGATTATCGAAGACTAAATGAAAGAACCATTGCAAACAAATACCCCTTACCCCTGATCCCAGAACTCATCGATAAACTCAAAAATGCTACCATATTTACTAAACTCGATCTCAGATGGGGTTACAACAATGTACGCATCAAAGAAGGCGACAAACACAAAGCCGCATTCATAGCTGATGGAAAACTATGGGAACCCACAGTAATGTTCTTTGGACTCCAAAACTCCCCAGCGACATTCCAATCAATGATGAACGCCCTCTTCGATGATCTTATCGCCACAGGACATGTCGTCATCTATATGGACAATATCCTCATCTTTTCGAATGATCTATCGGAACATCGAAAATTAGTCCGCCAAGTTCTCCAACGTCTTATCGACGAAGACTTATTACTAAAACCGGAAAAATGTTTCTTCGAGAAAGAATCAATCGAATATCTTGGTATGATCATCTCCCACGATCAAGTTCACATGGATCCAGCGAAACTATCGGCAATTACCAACTGGCCTATCCCAAAAAGGGTTAAAGACGTCCAATCATTTTTAGGGTTTGGAAACTTCTATTGACGCTTCATCAGAGATTTCGCCAAATTAACCAAACCTCTCACGGAACTAACACGTAAAGATCAACCATGGGAATGGACAGAACCCCGTCAAATAGCCTTCAATCAATTGAAAGCGGCGTTTACAACCACCCCAATTCTGTTAATACCTGATTTTGATGCCCCTTTTAAACTCGAAACTGACGCCTCGGACTTCGATTATGGAGCCATACTATCCCAACAAGGACCAGACTCCCACTGGCACCCCGTTGCATATTTGTCCAAACAAATGACTCCACCTGAATGTAATTATGTCATTTATGACAAAGAACTCCTTGCCATCATTCGTGCCTTAGAAATGTGGTGCCATTACCTCGAAGGAAGTCCTCATCCTGTAGAAATTTGGTCCGATCACAAAAATCTCAAATACTTTTCCACAGCCAAACAACTCAATCGACGACAAGCTCGCTGGAGTCTATTCCTTTCTCGGTTCAACTTCTCGATTTCCCACCATCCAGGTACCCTCAATAAGGCCGATCGTCTGACCAGGAGGCCAGACCATGAGGAGGGGGTAAATTCAGACAATTCGGACATCACGGTACTAAATCCAAAAATATTCCAAATAAATGCTACGGGAAGACACCTGACACCCACACGATCAAAAGATATCAGACAACAAATTATCGAACAACTGAAAATTGACACACTTTCCCAAGAAACGTTCCAGAAAATCAAGAATCTTGGACCTCAGAAATTAATACAAGGCATCCAAGAATGGAACTATGAAGATGAACTCCTTTTTCGTGGAAAAATCTATATCCCGGACAACAAAGAACTTCGAAAAGAAATTGTACGTATTCACCATGACTCGGCTCCAGCTGGACACCCAGGAAGATGGAAAACATATGAACTCATTCAAAGAGACTATTGGTGGCCAGGAATGTCCTTATTCGTCAAAGCATATGTAGAAGGATGCGCCATGTGCCAATCCACAAAAAATAACACTCATCCCACCAAAGCCCTGCTCATTCCGACCGAAACCCCCCACAAACCTTGGCAACACGTCACTACTGATTTTGTAACCGACCTTCCAGAAATAAACGGATATGACTCAATTAACGTCATTGTCGACAAATTTTCAAAAGCCATCATTATTACACCATGCAAGAAGACCATTACCACCTCAGAAACTGTGCAACTATTCTTAGATCATGCATGGAAACGTTTTGGTCTCCCAGACAAAATTATCTCCAACCGAGGACCCCAATTCGCTTCCAAGGTCACTCAAGAAATCTGGAAAGCATTAGGGATTACATCAGCAATGTCCACGGCCTATCACCCACAAACCGACAGAGAAACTGAACGGGTAAATCAGGAAATTGAACAATATCTCCAAGCCGTAGGAAACCAATCACCAACAAATTGGCTCGACTTACTTCCTTTCACCGAATTCTCCCACAACAATCGTGTTCACTCCACCACCCGAAAATCACCGTTCGAGGTCCTCATGGGATACAAACCCAGATTCACTATCAAACCAATCACCACTCACGCCCCAGAAGCACAAAATTGACTGCAACACATACAAAACATCAGAGATGAGGTGATAGCTAGTCAAAAACTTACTGATCGCATCACAAAAGATGCTCACGACAAACACGGAACTATGAACATCACATATAAAGAAGGCGACCAAGTTTGGTTAGATGGAAAAAACCTCAAACTCCGATACCCAAAAATGAAACTAGCCCCAAAAAGGTTTGGACCATTCCCTATCAAAGAAATCCTTGGACCTGTCAATTATTGGCTCAAATTACCACTGAAATGGAAGATCCATCCCGTGTTTCATGTTATGCTTCTCACACCATTCAAGGAAACACCCGAACATGGCCCCAACTACACGAAACCACCCCCAGACATAATCAAAGGAGAAATGGAGTTTGAAGTAGAAACCATCCTCAGCTCCAGGGTACAGAACAATGGAAGACTCCAATATCACGTCAAATGGAAGGGATATCCTGAATCGGACAACACATGGGAACCACAGGGAAATCTAAGGAATGCACAACAGGAAATAGACGATTTCCACAAACAAAGGCCAAGTGCACCTAGACCTCTGCGCAGCCTGGGAATAGATCTATTCATGTTCCGAAATCACCTGACTACTCCCCTCACCCATACTTAAGGAAGTCATTCTGCATTCAAAACATCCATCATCCAACATGCACTCCCTCCCCCCATCATCCGTACCCTCTTCCCCCCTCTCGACCTTCTCCCTCCTCACCTCCCCCCGATTCTGCACCTCCCCCCTCCCCTTCACAGAGGAGGACACCTCCGCCGCCACCATCCTAGTGGCGTTGGCACTGTCCAATGGAACCACCCCACCTCCACCCCCGCCCAGCCCCCTGTCCCTGGCCCTGGGACTCCCTGTCCTCCACCCCATCCCCAGGGCTCCTGCCCCTCTCTGGCCCCGCCCCACTACCCCCTACCCACCCCCGGCGAGCTCCTCGCCCTACAAGCCAGAGTTATCTCCGGTTTTGCCCACCTCACCTCACTGCCTCCCACTCAGCCCACCCCCAACGGTCCCTCTCCAGGACCACATCACTGATGCCCCAGGCTCCCCCCCGCCCCTCATCTCCCACCCAACGACCCCAGCGGGCTCCTGGGGATGCCCCTCCCTGGGCTGGTGGCCTGTGACCCACCACCATGTCAAGGCATGGACCACCCCCTCCACCACCCCTGCCCCGGCCCCGATCAGAGGGGCCTGCTACAAGTGTGGCCAGCATGGTCACCACCAGGCCCAATGCCCCAACCCCCACCACTGCCACCAAACCCCCTACGCCTGCCCACACCCACGCCCCACCCCCGTTGACCACTCCAACCCCACACATCAGGGGTGGGTCGTCGAAAGACGATTCCTTGAAGAGCACCATCACTTGGCACAAGAGGAGTTGGCCCAGGCCTGCGAAGAGGCCTACTACTGGGCCCAACGCACCAGGGCATTTCCTGCTGCCACCCCCCAACACCCCTGGTTCTTCGATGGGGGAATGCCCAACAGCTTCATCCCAGCATGGGACACCCTCCCCTTCCCAAGCTACCAGGAGTAAGTGGAGGGCAGAGGGCAATGGGTCAGGGGACCCCATCAAGCGTCACAGGCGATGCATTGCATAAAGAGGGGGTGATGTTATGAGGCACTTGCTTTGGCACCTCATAACATGTATCTTCTTTTTCTTTTTCTTTTATCTTACTTACTAGTAAAGGGTAGTATTATTACTACAAGTGTGAGCTTAGCTCCACTTTACTTAGTAAGGACTCTCTTCTTTCTTTTCTCTTTTATAGTACTTAAGTATTCACATACTTAAGTGTGAGCATAGCTCCAAGTACTATAAAAGACTTATCTTTTCCTTTTATCTTCCTTTATTTATTATAACATTTACTTGCTAAGGACTATCACTATACAATTAGCAAGGACTCCCTTTTTACACTGTTATTTACCTTTGTTTACCTCATCTTCATTTTGCACTTGTGGCTGAGCCACTTATATCACATGGATGCATACATACTGCGCTTTACTGTGCAACTTCATTTACTTACTGCACCTTACTGTGCAACTTTACTATAGTTAGATCGCTAGTTTTGTATAAATAGTTGACAGACTGGCGGTCTCAAACCCCAGTCTTGTCAACTTCGCAATCTAGGGAATCTTCCTTATACTGCGCTTGATCTAAGCTCGTCAATCACTCGCTTCACTCTCTCTGTACTAAGTCAAGAACTCTAAAGTCACTAGAACGTCACTAAGATCTCTTGCACTCATCACCCTGGATCTTCATATCATTATTGGTGGAACTATCCTCATAACCATATCGTTAATCCCATTCTTCATCACTATCAGGAAGCTCTATTACATTCATCAAGCCAATACCTTAACCTTGGTTACCAGGAGTAATATTCTAGACCTTCCCTAAGACTGTCCAATAGGCCGCTCTTAGCAGTAAGTAAAATATAAGAAAGAAAAAGAAAAAAGAAACACGTTACGAGGTGCCAAAGCAAGTGCCTCGTAACATCATGAAGTTGTCACAGTTCCTCTCCAATCCCTTGCCACTCCATCATTCCCTTGCCCAACACATTCTTCAATACCTGAAAGGCACCATCCATTATAAGCTTCAGTATGGGAGCAACCTGGGATCTGGTATCATTGGATATTCAGATTCTGATTGGGCAGCAGACCAGGATGACAGGAAATCCATTGGGGCATATGCTTTTCTACTTGGCAGGGGAGCTATTGCTTGGGCTTTGCACAAGCAGCACACTGTGTCTGTCTTCAATGGAAGCTGAGTATATGTCACTTTTGCAGGCAGCAGCACAGGGAATGTGGCTGTGCTTGTTGTTGAAGGAGATAGGTTTTGCTTTTAGCTTCCCCCTTCTGATATATGGAGATAACAAGGGTTCTATTGATATCACTACCAACCCAGTCATCACACATGGGACCAAACACATTGACATCCACCATCATTACATTCACAAGTGTCTCTCTTCCAGTGCTATAGCTGTTCAACATTTACCTTCCTCACTTGTCACTGCAGACATTTTAACTAAATCATTACCACTTCCCCTTTTTTCTCTTCACCACCTTGGACTTAGTCTCATTGAGTGTGTGCCCAGCAAGGGGGGGTGTTGACATCCATATTGCAGCTTAGTCATATGCTACTTCCTCTTTGGACTGTTACTGTACACACATACAAACACCTTCACACATCTACTGTACAAAGCTTCCTTGGTCCATGCAGACCTGTAGATACTATAAGTAGTGAGTGTAACTTACACAATAAAGAAGAACTATTCTAGTTCCCTTTATGGGTATGACTTGTGTTTATCAGAGAGGAGAGACAAATTGCAGGTGGGGGAAATCTATTTATTTCTGACAGATGATGTGCCATCTAAATACAAGTCTAGCTCCAAGGCTGGAGCACAACAAAACAAAACAGAAAATTTACAGTGCAGGGTCAATCATAGGGATGATTGCAAATGAGGTGGAGTCTGGATGTGATATATAAAGTATCATACTATAATGGATGAGTGAAAAAGGAAAAATACTGATCACACCAAATGCTGACATTGTGACTTGTGACTCCCTGGTTACTTTGATGGGCCTGGACCATGTCTTGGCCTATATGTCCCATTAGTCCTGCTCCTTGTTGGCTGAACCCTGTGTTGAACAGAGTGTGGTATGCACACTGATATCTTTCATTTGGCTTACTCCTTCACTTCCACACACTCATACATGTACTATTTACCTTACTGTACATATGCATTACTCCCTACACTCACCTCCTCCTCTGTGGACTACCCACATTCAATTCCACACACTCACACTCCACCTCTACTCCAGGACAATGTGTGTCCCTCTCGTCTATGGTAGTTGTTGTACTTTACTATATGCTCTCCACTCCAACTCTATCTACACTCACTATATAAGATGGACACACTACTTTACAAACTCCTCAGATGTCTTCCTCTGTGTCTGAGTGAGTACTCCTCTCTACCCCATCTTTCCACTCTCTTACCACTACCCTGCAGTGCACTTGAACCACATTGCATCACCTTATTGTACTTGCAACTACTTACTCTCTGCTGCAGCTATGTTAGCTGCCCTCTCCCCTTATGGGGATATGCTTACTCTGCTATCATCTATTGATGTGACTGCAGATGATTGTTGTGTGCTGTGCATTAACATCACTGTATTTGCCTGATGTTGCTGATGGTTGTTTTCTGGTGTTACATGCATGTAATGCCCATCAGTTGTCTTAGGGAATGTTTGCAATAACTATACCCCTGGTAACAAGGTAGTTGGTATGTACTTGATATGCATAGTAACTGTTCCTGATGATGAAGAGAGGGATCACCAAGATAGTCATGAGGATGATACCACCAATGACTAAACAAGGATCCAGGGTGATGAGTTTAGGATGTCTTAGCAACACTTTTAGTGTGACTTAGAGATCTCAGGCTTTTTTTAAGAATGAAGTGAGATTAGAGGTCAAATGCAGTAGAGGAGAATCCCTAGATTGCAAAGTTGACAAGACTGGGGTTTGAGACCACCAGGCTTTCAACTACTTGTACAAAACTGGAGTTCTAAGAATAGTAAACAGAAATAAGGTTCAGAGATCAATGATGATTGCACAGCAATCAACAGAGTCATGTGACTTGAGACATATCCATAGTAAGCTAGTTGTAAAGTAGCCACAAGTGTGAGTGAAATGAGGGATAAACAAAGGTAAATGAAGAAGTCCTTGCTAATTGTATAGTAATAGTCCTTAGCAAGTAAATGCTATAATAAATAAAAGGAAGAAAAGAAAGGAAGATACTTTATAGTACTTGGAGTAAAAACTCAAAGCACAGTATGTGAATACTATAAAGTAGAAAAGATAGAGTCATTACTATAAGTATGAGCTAAGCTCAAGCTGTAGTTAATACTACACTTATAGTAAGTAAGATAAAAGAAAAAGAAGAAAAAATATTACAAGGTGACAAAGCAAGTGCCTCATAACAGTAGTGGTGGCAAGAGTGGCCACAAGTGATATGTAATGAGAGACATCAGACAGAGTAGAAAGTGTCTGGTTTGTAAGATAAGATAAGATAAGATAAGATAAGATAAGATAAAGGCATGGTCAGCATCATGTATTGTACATGGATTCCAACAGACAATGCAGGACTTTAACTACTTGTTACAATACTCTTAGGAGGTGTGGAAGATGGAACTCCAAACTTATTCACAGTACTATAAGTAGAGGCCAATGCATGGCAATATCCCTCAGTTCTGACCTTCTGGGATATCCACCAGGTAAGCCTTTGGACTATTCTCTTTGTATCTATTTTCCATATGCTAATATAATCTGGGATATCTGCCAGCATGTGAACTAGCTTGATTTATAGTGCTTGTCTCCTCTTCACTCCTATTCATTTCATGTCACATCTATTCCTAGTGCATCATATCTAACCTCCTTTAGTTTACTTTTGATTGTTGTAGCTTTGTGCTTGCATGTGCCTCACACTGAATCATATGACAAGAGAATCCTAGGGCATACAAACAGGTAGTTCTTGTCAGAACAAGATATCAAAGGTTCCCCCTATATAGAAGGGACACTTCAAAGGGTTCAGATAAAGGTACAAGGGAACAAAATATCAGAGAGGGTATCTGGCCAAGACACAGGATAAGCACAAGATAGATCCCATTTGCCAGAAACATCAGTAAACTGGGTGGCTAACAAACAAGAAGATAAGCTAAAGAGTCCTAGTGTAGTAGTGGTGAAGTATATATACTATGCTAGTCAAGGGCAGGCATAAGGCCTTCCACAGGTGTTAGAGATGTAATCATCCGATTAGAAATAGGATAATATCAGTATAACACCATAAGGTGTAAGAGTGAGGGGATTGAGCATCAGGATCCAATGATAGAAAGGGAAAAACATGATAGGGATAAGGAAAAGATGTCATAAGACATTCACATGTGAAACAGGTATACCTGAGGTAGAGAGATGCATGTCATAGGTCCAAGATAAAGGGCTGGGGGTTTGTGTGCTTAGGTAAGCATAACACAGTTGAAGACATAATGAAGGAAGAAAAGGATGTAACAATGTTAAAAGAAAGAAAAATAGGAAAAAGTGTTAAGAGCAGCCTATTGGATGGTCTTAGGGAAGGTTTGCTATAACAATACCCCTGGTAATAAGGTAATTGATACACACTTGATAAATGTAGTAACTGTTCCTGATGACAATGAAGAGAGGGATCAATGAGATAGTGATGAGGATGATACTGCCAATGACTAAAGGAGGATCCAGAGTGACAAGTCTTAGCAACACTTAGAGTGACTTAGAGATCTTAGACTTAATTATTAGAGATGAAGTGAGTTTGTAGCAAGCTTAGGTCAAGCACAGTAAGGAGAATCCCTAGATTGTGAAGTTGACAAGACTGGGGTTTAAGACCACCAGTCTTTCAACTATTTATACAAAACTAGAGTGCTAACTATAGTAAAGTTGTGCAGTAATGCGCAGTAAGTACACATCCATATAACAAGTCATGTGGCTCAGCCACTAGTGCGAAATGAACCAGAAGTAAACAAAAGTAAATAAAGATGAGAAAAAGGAGTCCTTGGCAAGTAAATGTTATAATAAATAAAGAAAGATAAAAAGAGAAAAAAGGTAAGTCTAATATAGTACTTGGAGCTAAGCTCACACTTGTAGTAATAATACTACACTTTATTAGTAAGTAAGATAAAGAAAAGAAAAGAAAAGAAAAAAGAAAACTGTTATGAGGTGCCAAAGCAAGTGCCTTGTAACATCACCCCCTCTTTATGTGATGCATCACCTGTGATGCTTGGTGGGGTCCCCTGACCTGTCATCCTCTGCCCCCTGCTTACTCCTCATACTCTGGGTATGGGAGTGTGTCCCAGGCTGGGATGAAGCTGTTGGGCATACCCCTGTTGAAGAACCAGGGGTGCTGTGGGGTGGTGCAGGGGAATCTGGTGGTCCTGGTTGCCCAGTAGTAGGCCTCTTCACAGGCCTGGGTGAGCTCCTCCTGAGCCAGGCAATGGCATTCCTGGAGAAACCAACTCTTGGCACACCATGCATAATATGTGGGGTCAGAGTGGTTGATGGGGGAGGGGGTGGCATGGTGGGCAGGGTGGGCATAGGGGGTGGTTGGGGCATTGGGCCTGGTGGTGGCCATTCTTGTTAAAGGACAATAAAAGACTTGTGGGATTGCAATGAGGAGTACTCTAGACACCACACTAAGTGGGGGACTGAAGTCTGAAGTGAGCAACTAGAGAAAGAGCTAGTTGTGCCACTGAGGACTCCTTTAAACTGTGTGTAACTGCAGAGTATGAACTATAAGGGTGTGCCACAGGTGTGGGTAAAGTATGAAGTTGAATGCATGAGCACAAAGAAAGATATAAGTAAATGTAACACAAAGTCTGAAAATCTCGAGATAGAAAAATAAGATGAGAGTTGGTGAAGAACCTTATATAACAACAATTCTGGCCACACTTGAAACAGGCCCCTCTTGGGGGGGCTGGGGCAGGGGTTGAGGACATGGAGGACCAGGCCTCAACATGTGAGCGCAGGCTTGGGCAGGCAAGAAGAAACAAGATGATTGTGATAGTATTGAGCAGCACAGAGAAGTCAGATAGCATATCTGCAGCGAGGATAGTAGTCATGAGTGCAGTAGGCACCATGACGCAGTAGTGAGAGATGCTGCAGGTAAAGTGAGAAAGAATATAAGATGTAGGTAGAAGGGTACTCACTCAGACAGTATGAAAGATGTCTGAGGAGGTGTGCAGTAATGTGTTCATCTTATAAGGTATGGTGGTGGTAAAGTTGGAGTGGAGTGTGTATGTAGAGAACAACAGTTACCTTAGTGGGAGGGATGCGCGTCGTCCCAGAGTGAAGGGTGGAGTGTGAGTTTCCTTGGAGTAGTAGGAGGGGTGAAGAAGAATGATATGTGGTATTTGTATGCGTAATGTGTATGTAAGTGAGCCAAAGGAAATGTCTGTGCAAGTGTAACATCAACACAACATGGTGGTGGGATGCAGGCCACCAGCCCATGGATGGGTTTCCCCAAGATGCTGCTGGGGAGGCAGGGATGGTGATGAGACTGGGGAGGGAGGTAGGGGTGTTGGTGATGTGCTCCTCCAGAGAGGGTGCTGGCAGTTGGCAGTGCAGGAGGAGATGAGGCTGGGGGGACAGAGCTGGAGATAACTCCAGCTTGTAGGGTGAGGGGGTCACCTGGGGGGGTAGGGGGTGGCTGAGCAGGGCCAGTGAGGGGGAGGCATGAAGGGGATGGGTTGGGGGCTGGGGAGTCCCATGACCAGGGAGAGTGGGGAGAGCAGGGTTGGAGGTGGGGTTGTGGTGCCCCCCAGGTGGAGGGCAATGAGGGCAGTGGTGGCAGATGCATCCTCCTTGGTGAAGGGGAGGGGGTATGCACAGAGGAAAGGGGAGGTTAGGAGGGAGAATGAGGAGAGGGGGGAGGAAGTGATGGAGGAGGCAGGGAGGGAAGACATTGTGGGTGATGAATATTTTGGACATGAAGTGACTTCCTTAAGTATGGGTGAGGGGGGTGGTCAGGTGATTTTGGAAGGTGAATAGGTCTATTCCCAGGCTGCACAGTGGTCTAGGTGCACTTGGCCTTCATTTGTGGAAGTCATCTAATTCCTGTTGGGCATTCCTCAGATTTCCCTGTGGTTCCCATGTGTTGTCTGATTTGGGATATCCCTTCCATTTGATGTAATATTGGAGTCTTCCATTGTTTAGTACCCTTGAGTCAATGATTGTTTCCACTTCAAACTCTGTTTCACCTTTGACTATCTCTGGGGGTGGTTTTGTATAGTTAGGGCCATATTTGGGTGTTTCCTTGAATGGTGTGAGTAAGGATAGATGAAACACAGGATGGATCTTCCATTTTGGCAGTAATTTGAGCCAATATGTGACAGGTCTGAAGACTTCCTTTGCTAAGAGCGGCCTATTGGACGGTCTTAGGGAAGATCTATAATAGTGCTCCTGGTAACAAGAGTTTGGATATTGGCTTGATGAACGTAATAGAGATTCTGGATGATGATGAAGAGTGGGATTAGTGATATGGTTACGAGGATGATTCCACCAATAACGATATGGGGATCCAGGTTGACTTAGTGTAAGAAGTCTTAGTGATAGCTTTTGAGTTCTTAGACTTAGTTCTTAGAGAAGAATGAGGTTGTAGCGAGTTTAGGTCAAGCGCAGTAAATAGGAGAAATCCCTAGATTGTGAAGTTGACAAGACTGGGGTTTTAGACCACCAGTTTGTCAACTACTTATACAAAACTAGTGATCTATCTATAGTAAAGTTGCACAGTATTGTGCAGTAAGTAAATGATAATGCGCAGTATTGCACAGTAAGTATGTGTCCATGTGATATAAGTGGCTCAGCCACAAGCGCGACCTGAATAGATAAACAAAGGTAAATAAGAGCGAGAAAAGGGAGTCCTTGCTAATTGTATAGTAATAGTCCTTAGCAAGTAGATGTTATAATAAATAAGGGAAGATAAGAGAAAAGATAAGTCTAATATAGTATCTGGAGCTATGCTCACACTTAAGTATGTGAATACTTAAATACTATAAAAGAGAAAAGAAAGAGGAGAGTCCTTACTAAGTAAAGTGGAGCTAAGCTCACACTTGTAGTAATAATACTACACTTTACTAGTAAGTAAGATAAGAAAAGAAAAAAAAGAAAAGAAAAGAAACTGTTACGAGGTGCCAAAGCAAGTGCCTCGTAACATCACCCCTCTTCATGCGATGTGTCGCCTGCGACGCTTGGTGGGGTCCCCCGACCCATTGCCCTCTGCCCTCCGCTTACTCCTGGTAGCTAGGGAAGGGGAGGGTGTCCCGTGCTGGGACAAACCCATTGGGCATGCCCCCGTCAAAGAACCAGGGGCGTTGGGGGGTGGCGAGGGGGAACGCCCTGACATGTTGGGCCCAGTAATAGGCCTCTTCGCGGGCCCAGGCCAACTCTTCCTGTGCCAATTGATGGCGCTCTTCGAGGAACTGCCTTTCGATGTTCCACACCTCATGTGTGGGGTCAGAGCGGTTGACGGGGATGGGGGGGCAGGCGTAGGGGGTTTGGTGGCGGCGGCGGGGGTTGGGGCATTGGGCCCGGTGGTGGCCATGTTGGCCACAGCAGAAGCATGCCCCTCGGATTGGGGCTGGGGTGGGGGTGGTTGAGGGTGAGGACCACGCCTTGACATGGTGGTGGGAAGTGGGCCACCAGCCCAAGGAGGGGTGCCCCCAGGAGCCCGCTGGAGTTGTTGGGTAGGAGACGAGGGGCGGGGGAGAGGTCAGGGCATCGGTGATGCGCTCCTCGAGAGAGGGTGCTGGTGGAGGGCAGAGCAGGAGGGGGCGTGGCGATGGGGGCAGAACTGGAGATAGCTCCGGCTTGTAGGGCAAGGAGCTCACCGGGGGTGGGTAGGGGGTAGCAGGGCAGGGCCAGAGAGGGGCAGAAGCCCTGGGGATGGGGTGGAGGACGGGGAGTCCCAGGGCCAGGGACAGGGGGCTGGGCGGGGGTGGAGGCGGGGTGGGCCCATCGGAGAGGGCCAGTGCCACCAAGATGGCAGCGGCGGAGGTGTCCTCCTTGGTGAAGGGGAGGGGGGAGGTGCAGAATCTGGGGGAGGTGAGGAGGGAGGAGGAGGAGAGGGGGGAGGATGGGACTGATGAGGGGGGGAGGGAGTGCATAGTGGGTGATGGATATTTTGAATGCAAGGTGACTTCCTTAAGTATGGGTGAGGGGAGTGGTCAGGTGATTTCTGAACGTGAATAGATCTATTCCCAGGCTGCACAGGGGTCTTGGTGCGCTTGGCCTTCGTTTGTGGAAGTCGTCGATTTCCTGTTGTGCGTTCCTTAGATTTCCCTGTGGTTCCCAAGTGTTGTCTGATTTGGGGTATCCCTTCCATTTGACGTGATATTGGAGCCTTCCATTGTTCTGTACCCTGGAGCCGAGGATGGTTTCCACTTCAAACTCCGTTCCACCTTTGATTATGTCCGGGGGTGGTTTCGTGTAGTTGGGGCCGTGTTCGGGTGTTTCCTTGAATGGTGTGAGAAGCGTGACATGAAACACGGGATGGATCTTCCATTTCGGCAGCAGTTTGAGCCAATAATTGACAGGTCCGAGGACTTCTTTGATGGGAAATGGTCCAAACCATTTTGGGGCTAGTTTCATTTTTGGGTATCGGAGTTTGAGGTTTTTTCTGTCTAACCAAACTTGGTCACCTTCTTTATATGTAATGAATGTAGTTCCGTGTTTGTCATGAAAGTCTTTTATGATACGGTCGGTGAGTTTTTGACTTGCTATTACTTCGTCTCTTATGTTTTGTATGTGTTGAAGTCTGTTTTGTGCTTCTGGGGCATGAGTGGTGATTGGTTTGATGGTAAATCTGGGTTTGTATCCCATGAGGATTTCAAATGGTGATTTTCTAGTGGTAGAATGAACACGATTGTTGTGGGAGAATTCAGCAAAAGGAAGTAAGTCAAGCCAACTGGTTGGTGATTGGTTCCCTACAGCTTGGAGATATTGTTCAATTTCTTGGTTTACCCGTTCCGTTTCTCCGTCGGTTTGTGGGTGATAGGCAGTGGACATTGTTGATGTAATCCCTAATGCTTTCCAGATCTCCTGAGTGACTTTGGAAGTGAATTGAGGTCCTCGATCAGAGATAATTTTGTCTGGGAGACCGAAACGTTTCCATGCGTGATCTAAGAATAGTTGCGCAGTTTCTGAGGCGGTAATGGACTTCTTGCATGGTGTGATAATGATGGCTTTCGAGAATTTGTCGACAATGACGTTAATTGAGTCATATCCATTTATTTCTGGAAGGTCGGTTACGAAATCAGTGGTGACGTATTGCCAAGGTTCTTGGGGGGTTTCGGTTGGAATGAGTGGAGCTTTGGTGGGATGGGTGTTATTTTTTGTGGATTGACATGTGGCACATCCTTCTACGTATGCTTTGATGAATAAGGACATTCCTGGCCACCAGTAGTCTCTTTGAATGAGTTCATATGTTTTCCATCTTCCTGGATGTCCCGCTGGGGTTGAGTCATGGTGAATACATACAATTTCTTTTCGAAGTTCTTTGTTGTCTGGGATATAGATTTTTCCACGGAAAAGAAGGAGTTCGTCTTCATAGTTCCATTCTTGGATGCCTTGTTTTAATTTCCGAGGTCCAAGGTTCATAATCTTCTGGAAAGTTTCTTGGGAAAGTGTGTCAGTTTTCAGTTGTTTGATAATTTGTTGTCTGATATTTTTTGATCGTGTGGGTGTCAGGTGTCTTCCCATAGCATTTATTCGGAATACTTTTGGATTTAACACTGTTATGTCGGAATTGTCTGAAATTACCCCCTCCTCATGATCTGGCCTCCTGGTCAGACGATCGGCTTTATTGAGGGTACCTGGTCGGTGGGAAATCGAGAAGTTGAACCGAGACAGGAATAGACTCCATCGAGCTTGTCGTTGATTAAGTTGTTTGGCTGTAGAAAAATATTCGAGATTTTTGTGATCAGACCAGATCTTGATGGGGTGTGGACTTCCTTCGAGGTAGTGGTGCCATGTTTCCAAGGCATGAATGATGGCAAGGAGTTCTTTGTCATAAATGACATAATTACGTTCTGGTGGGGTCATTTGTTTGGATAAATATGTGACGGGGTGCCAATGGGAATCTGGTCCTTGTTGGGATAGGATGGCTCCATAATCGAAGTCCGAGGCGTCGGTTTCGAGTTTAAAGGGGTTATCAAAATCAGGTATTAACAGAATTGGGGTAGTGGTGAACGCCGCTTTCAATTGATCGAAGGCTATTTGACAGGGTTCTGTCCATTCCCATGGTTGGTCTTTACATGTTAATTCCATGAGCGGTTTGGTTAATTTGGCGAAATCTTTGATGAAGTGTCAATAGAAGTTTCCAAACCCTAAAAACGACTGGACGTCTTTAACCTTTTTTGGGATAGGCCAGTTGGTAATTGCCGATAATTTCGCTGGGTCCATGTGGACTTGATCATGGGAGATGATCATGCCGAGATATTCGATTGATTCTTTCTTGAAGAAACATTTTTCCGGTTTTAGGAATAGGTCTTCATCGATAAGACGTTGGAGGACTTGGCAGACTAATTTCCGATGTTCTGATAGATTGTTTGAAAAGATGAGGATATCATCCATATAGATGACGACATGTCCTGCGGTGATTAGATCATCAAAGAGGGTGTTCATCATAGATTGGAATGTGGCTGGGGAGTTTTGGAGTCCAAAGAACATTACGGTAGGTTCCCATAATTTTCTGTCGGCTATGAACGCAGCTTTGTGTTCATTGCCTTCTTTGATGCGTACATTGTTGTAACCCCATCTGAGATCGAGTTTGGTAAATATGGTAGCGTCTTTGAGTTTATCGATGAGTTCTGGGATCAGGGGTAAGGGGTATTTGTTCGCGATAGTTCTTTCGTTTAATCTTCAATAATCTTGGCAGGGATGTAATTTGCCATCTTTTTTTCCTACGAAGAAAAATGGAGCTGCCCATGGAGAGTTTCATGGACGGATATATCCCTTTTTGCTATTTTCGGAGATGAATGTGTGAAGGGCTTCTTGTTGTTTCTTATCAATGGGATATGCTTTTCCGGCATATGGTTCTATACCAGGTTTTAGGTCTATGGCGTGATCCCATGATCTTCATTTGGGTAGACGAGTAGAAGCTTCTTCATTAAAAACTTTTTCTACATCATGGTAATGGGTTGGGACTAGATCCATTCCTTTTCCATCACGTTGGTTGTTCATGGCGATTTGAGTGGATAGGGTGGTGTGAAAGAGATCCAATCCATCGATCGTCCATTGATTTTCCATTATGATTTGATCTTCTTCTTCTGAGAATGATGGGGTGGTAATATGATTTTGTTGACATTCTGATGGACAACGTGAGAAGGATACCGAATCTTTGGTCCAATCTATATTGGGATTATGTTGTCGTAACCAGTCTGTTCCTAGGATGATGTCTTCTTTTCCTAAATTGGTTATATAGAATCGGTTTGTCTCTATATGGGGTTTTACGTTTGCTTTCTTGATTTCTAACGTGATATGACAGGTATGTGTGATATCTCTGCCGATATTCTTGGTTCCGTCGATATTTTTTACAGGTATGTGGCATTCAAGTTTCTGGGTTGGTAGGTGGTGCCATAGTACGAAATCTTGATGTATTAAGATTCCGGTTGCTCCACTATCGATCAATGCTTTGGTGGCGACTTTTTGATTTCTTATGGAGATTTCAACGGGAATGTGAATAGAGGGTGATCCGTTGTATTTCGAAAATGATATGTACAGTTCATTGTCCGAATTCGAGTTTCTGCTCGCAATGTCCAATTTGTAATCAGTTACTCCTTTGTCCATCGCTGACTTAGGAGTTCTTAAAAATTCTGAGTTGTTCTGAAGAGATCTTGCATTTCCACTTTGTCTTTGTCAGATAATTTCATGAGGGCACGTGAAATGGTTATCATGGGGTCTTCTTCTTCTTCATGTCCTTGGGTTCCCCTTATTGCATAAGCGGGTTTGGGTGTTCCATAGTTCTGGTCACGTTTGACCTTACATTCTCTGCCGAAATGTCCTTTGATGCTGCATCTGAAACAAGCTCCTTCTCGTTTCCTTTTGTCGCATTCTTCATCTGATAATCTCCCATTTCCAGTAAACCCAGCACGTGTGAATACTTCTCTTTGGAATGTTTCCATGGGAGAGGAGTCTTCTATTGCATGAATAGAGCAAGGGTTTAATTTCCTTGTACAGGATTCCATATCCCCTTTGAGTAGATCATCAGGGTATAGGAATCGTCCGCCTTGTCCAGATCGAATACTGTTTTGGAAGTCGTTGTTGGATTGGTTTTGATCTAACCTTATGGCGAGATTTTGCCATTCTTGTAAGGTAGTCGGTAACATGTCCCTAGTTGTCATGATGGTATCCTTGATGTCTTTTCTAAGACCGTTCTTAAATTTCTTGATGTTGGTTATATCATTATAACCTGTGGTGTCAGCAATGGAATTGAATACGGTGACATATTCTGAAGCTGTGCCTCTTCCCTGGACTAGTCTATCCAGGTTGTTGCGTGATAATTCTCCTTCATTAATTGGGTAGAATTTCTTTCCAAATTGGTCCTCGAATTGTTTCCATGTGAGCGTTGAAGAGGAAGTGGTGAGCTGATCAATGATTTGTCCGGCCCATGTTCCAGCAACCGTTCCTTCTTTACAGAAAGATAGTGCAAAGGCGATTTTATCCATATCATCTTTGAAATTTTTGGTAAAGAAATGGAGTTTAACTTTTTGGATAAAGTCTTTGGCGGTGGATTCGGTTCCAGAAAACTCAGATGGCTTATTGAGTCGTGGTTCCTTGGAGGAAGTGGATGACGTGTGAGCCATTCTTGATACAATTGATTGAGTTCTCGTCGGGTTCAGGTAATTTGTTGCTGTCGTCGGATCAATTGGGTTTGAACTCGTAATTCCG
>QLPN01003568.1:0-18451 GCA_003314395.1 Albatrellus ellisii
CAACTTCGCAATCTAGGGAATCTTCCTTATACTGCGCTTGATCTAAGCTCATGAATCACTCGCTTCACCCTCTTAAAACTAAGCCTAAGAACTCTAAGTCACTATAAACATCACTAAAACATCTTACACTCGTCACTCTGGATCCTCGTATCATTATCGGTGGAATTATCCTCATAATCATATTGTTAATCCCATTCTTCATCGTCATCAGGAACCTCTATTACATTCATCAAGCCAATATCCAAACCTTGGTTACCAGGAGTAATACCTTAGACCTTCCCTAAGACCGTCCAATAGGCCGCTCTTAGCAGAGATAGAGTCCTTACTATAAGTTGGAGCTTGGTGGTTTTTTCATTACCTTATGATGCTGATCACACTGTTTATGCTAAGAGCGGCCTATTGGACAGTCTTAGGGAAGGTCTATATTGATACTCCTGGTAACTGGAGGTTGAATGCGTGCTTGATGCACGTAATAGAAGTTCCTAATGACAATGACGATTGGGATCAACGAGATTGAAATGAGGATAATTCCTCCAATGACGATGCGAGGGTCCAGAGATGAAATTTAAGATGTCTTAGTGACGCTTTTGGGTGACTTAGAGATCGTAGACTTAGTGCTTTAGGTTTTTTGAAGGCGGGTTGTAGCGGGTGTAGATCAAGCGCAGTATAGGAGAATCCCTAGATTGTGAAGTTGACAAGACTGGGGTTTAAGACCACCAGTCTGTCAACTATTTATACAAAACTGGAGATCTAAGTATAGTAAGGTTGCGCAGTATTGTGCAGTAGGTAAACGATAATGTGCAGTAATGCGCAGTAAGTACGTGTCCATGTGATATAAGTGGCTCAGCCACAAATGTGAAACAAACATGAGATAAACAAAGGTAAATAAGAGCAAGAAAAGGGAGTCCTTGCTAATTGTATAGTAATAGTCCTTAGCAAGTAAATGTTATAATAAAATAAAGAAAGATAAAGAGAAAAAGATAAGTCTAGTATAGTACTTGGAGCTAAGCTCACACTTAAGTATGTAAATACTTAAGTACTATAATAGAGAAAAGAAAAGAGAGTCCTTACTAAGTAAAGTGGAGCTAAGCTCACACTTGTAGTAATGATACTATGCTTTACTTGTAAGTAATATAAAAGAAAAAAGAAAAAGAAAAACAGAAACACGTTATGAGGTGCCAAAGCAAGTGCCTCGTAACAGTTTACTTATTAAGTATACTTATCTCTATCTCATCTTATTGGTATCTGTTTTCTCTTTATGGTTTGAGCTCCTCTTCAACTCTATCTTGCTCTTACTATACCTTCTTTACCTCATTATCTTCTGCACTCCTGCATGTGCTGAGGTGAGTATCTCTTCTACTCTCTGAGCTCTCTTCTGACATACCTGCTCTATGCAGCTCTCTCTTTCTTCTGTGTGCCCTCTACCATCTGGTACACATCTTCTCTTATCTTACAGCTCTCTCTCTAGCTATCTCTCTAGCTATCTCTCTAGCTGTCTCTCTAGCCCTCTGGACTGTTGTCCTCTTGGCTCTTTTATCTCCACCTGGGCTCACAAGCCTATCACTACACAATGATGTTCAATCTGCTGTTTGCCACTTTGCCCATGTTTCAATAGAGTGAAGCTCACAGCTGTAGTTAAAATACTATGCTTATAGTAAGTAAGATAAAGAAAAGAAAAAAAGGAAAAGAAAACTGTTACAAGGTGCCTAAGCAAGTGCCTCATAACACCTTCCCTGGCCTGGGGGATCAGGCACACTCCCTCCTTGCCACTCCACTCACTCCCACTGCAGACACCTCACCCTCTGATGATGATGACTCCAACAATGACTCTGACAACAGCTCCAATTGCTCTGGTGACTCCAATGCAGGTGGTGGTCCTCCTGGTGGTGCTACTGGCACACTACCTCCTGTTCCTCCACCTGTGGACCTCCCCAGTGGTGACCCTTCCAACTAAGGACCACCTGCACTACCATCTTCACTGACTGCACTGCCAGTCACACCTCCTGGCACTCCAGCCCCTCCTCCCACCCCCCATTGTGCAGCTTGAACTCACCATGTGGCTCCCTCCTGACCTATCAACCCTCCACATTGATTTGGTGCCCTGTACTTCACCTCCAGTCAGCAACAGGCACATGCCACCTTGCTGGATGACATTGGCCACATTCTCCATCCTCACTATGACTGTCATGTCCCATCTCAGTTTGAGGACAGTGTGTATGGCACATGCAGTGTTGTAGGCATCAAAGTGGGGGGTCTGGCTCTGATGATGATGTCTTTGCAATGCCTTGTGCTGACATATCATCAAACTCACTTTCTGCTCTCCTTTCTCATGCAACCTCATGCAACCTGCTCACTCTTCACCAGGCTCTTGTGTCCACAGATGCAGATGCATGGCACTCTGCCTGCACTGCTGAACTAACAATGTTAGAAAAGCTAGGGACTGGGATCTTGTGGACCTACCTAAAGGACACAACCTTGTAGCAAACAAGTGGGTCTTTAAACAGAAGGCAGGCAGATGCTTTTGGCTCACTTAGTTGCCAAAGGATTCACCCAACAATATGGTGTTGACTACTCAGAAACCTTTTCACCCATAGCATGGTTCAAATCTCTATGCACCCTACTATCCACAGCAGCCTGGAGAACTGGGAAGTCCATTCCATGGACATCAAATCCACTTTTCTCAATGGAGACCTAGATGAAGAAATATACATGGAGCAAATACAGGGGTTTTCACAGGAATGTCTAGAGGACTAGGTGTGCTGACTAAACAAGGCTATCTATGGACTTAAAACAGGCATCAAGGCAATGGCACCAGAAGATGTATGCCACCCTACTCAAACTTGGTTTCACCTGCACATACTCTGACTCTTGGATCTATGTGTCAAGCTCATCCACACATCCCCTCATCATCATTCTTTATGTTGATGATATCACCATCCTAGGGAACTCATTTGCAGAAGTTGAACAACACAAGTCAGACTTCACTGCAATGTTTGAAATGATGGACCTCAGTGAAATCTCCTCATACCTCAGTCATCACATCACCAGAGACAGATTGAATTGTGTCCTCGAGATTGACCAACAAGATTACCTTGCCAATGTCTTGGACAGATTTGGACTTACAGATTGTAATCCAGCTCAGACTCCTCTCCCATCTTCACTACACCTCTCCAAATCTGACTCCACCTGTGACTGATGTCTCCTGTGCACCTACCAACAGCTCATTAGCTCCCTGCTATATGCAGCCATTGTCTCCCATCCTGACATCTCATACATGGTCAACAAACTTTCCCAATTTGTATCAAACCCTGACAATCATCATCTTACTGCAGCAAAGCACATCCTGCAATACCTCAAAGGAACCCTTGACTATCATCTTAGGTATGATGGGGCATCATCTTCAGGGATAGTTGGTTATTCCAACTCTGATTGGGCAGCAGATTGTGATGACAGGAAGCCTGTTGGAGCATATGTCTTCCTCCTCACTGGTGGCACAATCACTTGGTCCTCATGCAAACAGTGTTATGAGGCACTTGCTTTGGCACCTCATAACAGTTTCTTTTTTTCCTTTTCTTTTTCTCTTACTTACTAGTAAAGTGTAGTATTATTACTACAAGTGTGAGCTTAGCTCCACTTTACTTAGTAAGGACTCTCTTTTCCTTTCTCTATTATAGTACTTAAGTATTTACATACTTAAGTGTGAGCTTAGCTCCAAGTACTATATTAGACTTACCTTTTTCTCTTTATCTTTCTTTATTTTATTATAACATTTACTTGCTAAGGACTATTACTATACAATTAGCAAGGACTCATTTATCTCATCTCTATTTACCTTTGTTTACACCTTGTTCATTACGCACTTGTGGCTGAGCCACTTATATCA
Organism: Albatrellus ellisii; assembly: GCA_003314395.1. Taxonomy (NCBI): domain Eukaryota; kingdom Fungi; phylum Basidiomycota; class Agaricomycetes; order Russulales; family Albatrellaceae; genus Albatrellus; species Albatrellus ellisii. Next base: position 3,884 of record QLPN01003568.1, read on the forward strand.
CATGGACATGTACTTACTGTGCATTATTGCACACTTTTGTTTACTTACTGCGCATTACTGTGTAACTTTACTATAGTTAGATCGCTAGTCTTGTATAAATAGTTGACAAACTGGTGGTCTTAAACCCCAGTCTTGTCAACTTCGCAATCTAGGGATTCTCCTATACTGCGCTTGATCTAAGCTTGCTACAATCTCACTTCACTCTCTAAGAGAACTAAAGTCTAAGAACTCTAAGTCACTAAACGTTGCTAAGACATCTTACACTCGTCACTCTGGATCCTCGTATCATTATTGGTGGAATTATCCTCATAACTATATCATTGATCCCACTCTTCATCGTCATCAGGAACCTCTATTACGTTCATCAAGCTCATATCCAAACCTTGATTACCAGGAGTAACATTATAGACCTTCCCTAAGACTGTCCAATAGGCTGCTCTTAGCAAACAGCATGCTGTTTCCCTCTCATCCACTGAAGCAGAATACATGGCCCTGTCTCAAGCAACAGCTCAATGGAAGTGGTTGCAGTCCTGCCTAATGGAGATAGGCTTTGGTGTCAAAGATCACATAGACTTTGTGGAGATAACAAGGGGTCTGTTGATATGGCTAACAATCCAGTCACTGGGAGAGGTTCAAAGAACATTGATATCCATTTTCACTTTATCCACCAATGTATTAATGGTTCCTCCATTACCTTAGAATGCCTCCCTTCTCATCTCATTACTGCAGACACCCCAACCAAACCCCTATCATCTCCCTTGTTCACTTCTCATTGTGCTGGACTTGGTCTTGTTCATGTGTGCTCACAGTACAGGGGGTGTTGATAAGTTATACCTTCTCTTTCCTCTTTAGGATCATTACTGTGCACACTTACAGCCTCTTTCATCACATGGTCCATGCTCTCTATTACCTTGTATATATATGGCAGTACAGGATTATAGGAAGAATAAGAACTATCATCTTAGTTCCCCTCACATGTGGCCTGCTCTCAACACAGATAAGGTTCTGGGGAAGAAGAAAGGAACATGTTACTTCCTCTGTTCCTGTTGAGACCACCATTGTACATTGAGCCAGATGGTGCATTGCATCCACTTCTCAAAAGTGATCAGTAAGTCTCCATTGTAGATGCAGTCATGTAACACTTCATTGAGTCCTTGTTTGTAGTAATTGATCTTCATTTCTTCATCCATAATGCCAGTTTCATGTGCTAAAGCTTGGAACTATATATTCCTCTGTGGTTTTACCTTTTTGTTTGAGGGTGTGAAGCTCTGTGTACACACATTTGTTCTTGTATGGATCCTCAAACATCTTTTGTAACTCTGCAATGAACTCTGCATATGTGGGATAGGGAGTCTTTTTGAGATACTTCAAAGAATGTTTGTTGTTAAAGGCTTTCACCATTCCTTTCATAAGAAAGGAGAGAATAAATAATATCTTCTGTAAGTTGGAGGGATGCAAATCATCATAAGCTAGAAGATACTTTTGGCATGAAAGGTAGAAGCTTGAAATTATTTCCTTGCACCATCATATTCAGCAGGTTTGTTGATCTTCAGGAGTCATGGAGCCAAGGTAGTCATGATGGGGACAGGGGCAGGAAGAAGTTCAGGGATTGGAAATAATTCTGGGGGTGCTGTGAAGGGGATGGGGCTAATGGCCATACCTGAGACAGTCAGAATGTCTCCAGGAAGTGGGGTATCTGTGGACATAGAGGTGGAGAGGTCAAGGGTGTAAGCACATACACTTGGAACTGAGATATCTGATGAATCTGTGCCACTGCTGTCAAGGTACTGGTTTGTACCTGTCAATTCTATATCTCAGGACACTGCTCATACCTACTTACATATTGAGTACATTTGTCTCTCCTATCTTATCTTATCTGTTACCAGTTACTTGCTGTACCAGTAAGTACTTTGCATGGATTTATTTACTTCTTCCATATCATACCACTTTGGTCACATCATACCACTTTGGTCACATCATATGACTTTATTTTCTATATGGTTCAGGCTCCTCTTTAACTTATGTCACCTTCACTGTACCTACTCCATTTCTTCATCATACCATGGAACCCACACACAGCATGGGAGCACTCAAAAAGAGTGATGATGCAGGAAATGGCAGGCAGAGATGACAAAGGAAGATGGCAAGGATTGATTGGATAGTAGGTGGGAGGAGGTAGACAGAAACAGAGAAGAGCACAGCCAAGAAGATGCCAGACATGAGGGCACAGAGTAGTAGAGAGATGCTTTCCTGAGTGTGGAAAGACTTAGAGCAGAGCCAGAGACAATGAGGGAAAAAGATATAGAGACAAAAGTATAGAGTTGTAGCAGAGCTATGGAGGTGTTGACTAAGAGACTGCCTAAAGCAGTGTATGGAATGGTGGTGTCTTCTGTGCGAGTTCGAGGTGTAAGGTGGTTCAATAGACGTGTATGACCAGAGCAGCGGACTCTTAGGCTAGAACACATAATAGAATGGATGAAGATGATATTGAGAAATGAAACTGAGATAGCAGCGGGCTTGGCGTAGCATAGAATCTGCGTGATTTGACTGATGGCTTGTGGTAACTGGAAGGTAGCTTGTACTCGTAATGGCTGGAAAGTAGCTGGAGAGGAGGGGCGCACCCCCAACTCCTTAAATACGGTAGTCTTGTATGTACGTTGCTCCATCTCCTTGGCAGTGTTCATGTAGCATAGTTTTAGTGCATTATAGACATATCATACTACACACTGCCAGACCGTTCCAGTGTGTGGCTGCTAAGTAAGTAGGTAACCTAGATTTGTGTGTCCAAAATCGTCAGTAGCCTGCTTGCAGGTCTTACATCTGCTGGGGGCAACGAAAGAGAAGTGAACTGTAGTCTAGAAAATGAAATAACAGAAAGGAATATGAAAGGAGAAAAAATTTCTGTCCTCTTCATGGGGAGCCTGGAGATTATAGTTTTGATATTGCACCATTGAGTTCTGTGATGGAGTGAAGGTGAACTGGTGTGGAATGGATGCTGAAGAGCTGCTTGGTGAGATACTGAAGGAAAATGGCGACTTGGATGTGGTGGGACTGGTGGAACTGTTCAGCCTGGTACAGCGCACTGGGTAGAAACTGCGGCGGCCGAGTGTGTCATACGTTTCCCGAATCAGCCCCAGCCACTGTGATAGTGGAACGACTGGTTGGTGTTGTTCATGAGCTTGTCATCACCAGGGTTGCCCTGCATTCCTGGTGAACTGGGTGCATGCCCATCGTGAGGGATTGCCTGATATCCTTTAGGTCCTGCTCCAGCGCCACCCATGGATCCTCGTTCCTATCCGCCGTCGTGCTCCATTCCTCTCCCTTCTCTTTCAATCACTGGTCATCTGCTTTCCCTGGCTTTTCACTCATGGGCCTGTCCAGTGCCTGTCCCTTGCCTCGTGTGGTTGCATTTTCTTCCCCCACTGTCGTCCCTCTTTCTCCCTGCAATTCCTCCTTCTGCTGACCTTTTTCTTTGCTTTCTAGACTTCTTTTGTGTCCGCTGTTGACTGGCTTGCTGACTCATCATGTGGCTGGAGGATCCTGGCAGACCGCGCATGTGGCAAATTGCAAGTATGTGGAGGTGCCAGGTGTAGCTGGGACTTGTTCCCATGTAAGTGACTGACTTGCAGGTCACATCGCATGGGCTTGAGTTTCTACAACAAAGGTTCATGATGCATCAGCTGGGTCATGCAGAGTGATGGAGACACTTCCGTTGGGATGATCTTCAGTTTTGCAAAGCAGCAAGCTGTAGAAGGGACGGCCGAAGAGGACATGGAACGGCACATTGTCAAGTATGTGCGCATGCGTAACAAAAGTGAGATTACCGATTCTAATACTTAGGTTTTCTGCACAGCCTACTGTCCAGGTTTTGGTGCCATTAGCACCTTCCATCTCAATTCGGTGAGCTGTGTTGATGTGCGTGCCGCATGCCTTGGCCACATCTGCCTGTATGGCAACAATCTGCAAACCCTGGTCTAGAATCGCGTGTTCCGATGCAAAATTGTTGATAAGGACCTCAATTTCGTGCAGAGGTAGAGAGAAGGCCACGTGTCATGGTTCTGCAAGCTCAAAGACCTCCTGTGATATATGGTAAGCAGATTCAGTCATATTATTGGGTACTTCCTCAAAAACTGCACTTTCAACGCATTTAGTGTGGAGTCGTTCTACAAACAGCTTTTGTAGGGCTGGGCTAGCAGCTAGGACTTGTGCTGGTGTTGCTGCAGCTAGTCGGCCTTCCCATAGGAGTGTTGCCAGCTCAGCAACTAGAGCTGGGTCTTCGGCATCAGAGTGGTACTTTGGCTGCCCTGTGGAGGGGGGTAGGCTGGTTGAGGCTGGTGGGGTACCCTTTGTAGTATGTATGTCCTTGTGTCGCTTCTCTGTACTAAATATGTTAAAGATACCTGTGAAATCTATGTTTTCATCATCAGAATCAGTTGTTGTATCTGTGACTTGAATTATATTAGTTTGATGTTTCTAGGTGTGTCCTCTTGTCGTTGGGGTTGGTTCTGGTGTGGGGGGTCCTCTGTTATGAAAGGTGTTTGCTGGGGGATGATATGTGGTGGTAGGGGTGCCGTTGCTGCTGCTGCTGCTGTTAGTGGGGGTTGCCCAGCCAGCCAGCGGTCGAGGCTGAACTGAATACCGTGCCCAGTTCTGTCATTAGGGACTGGTGCATAGTTGGGCAACTTAATGCGACCATTGTGAAAGACCATGAGGCCACGCCGGATGTAATCACCTGCAATTGGGCAGTCTCAAATGTGATGGCCATATTGTGTGCAGAAGGCACAACCTTCTGGCTGCTGCACTGGGGACATGAAAGGCGCACTGTACATCGGGTTAGCTGTACCTTGTACTGGTGCTGGGGTCCACTGGAAGTTGAGTGCCAAGCTCGTAGCACCGAATATTGGCTTTGGTAGGTCTGGTGCAACAGCAGGGAACTCCTGTTTGCAGCAGTAATAGAGAATGGCGTAGGTGGGGTCAGAGGGTGTAAGAGTGTTTATCTGCGTTACTAACTGCATTAGTGCTTGCCAGTCAGTGCTGTCGTTACTGCGTGCTGCCTGTGTTGCATCCATAAAGTGCATGGCTTTCATCTGGTGCTGTACTCCTCGTCGGCTGGAGCTTGGTTTGTTGTTGTGAGTGGTGGGGTGTCATGTGGAGTGGTCCTTATCTTCTTCTTCATCATTGTTGTTGTCATACCTGTGCTGAGTTGTCCTATATTGTCTAGAGCTTTGTGGCCTTGAGTAGCTAGGCACTATGTCATCATCAGAATTGGAGTCATCTTGAACATTGTCTTGACTTTGCCGCCATGCCAGGTAGAACTGTGCACTAGAGAAAATGATTCTTGCTGCTTCGTATACCACTTCGAAGTCATATGGGGTGGTGGTGTCATGTGTAGGGTTGGTGGCCAGGAGCCAGTTTTGTAAGAGATTGCAGTCAGCAGGGTGGAAACCAAACCAGAAGTTTTCATCATGGTCATCTTCTGCTAACTTCTTGTTGCGCAACAGTGGTCCAGTGATGGTGAGGAATTTGTGGTAGTATTCTCCAACGTCTCTGGAATCCCACATGCAGTACTGGGCTTGTTCTCAGACTAGTGCACGTAATTGTTTTTTCGTGTAGTGCTTCTCTGTCGTTTCATCTTGATATAGTTTGGACAGTGCCTTCTTGTAGGTCGTCCAAGATGCCGTGCTGTATCCATCACGATCGCACCAGAGGTCTTTCAGAGCCGATGGTATGTACTTGATTATACCTTCTGTTTTCTGTTTGTCAGACAGTTGGTATGCATCCGCAAGATCCTTGTACTCCATGAGGAAGTCTTTGAAGTTGCACGATTTTCCAGAGAATAGTGGGGCTTTGGTCGATTGTGGAGGTGGCATGGCTGTGGGGCCTGTTGTATGTGTTGAGTGCAACATGGGTGCGAAAGTGTATTGTGACAGGGTTGCGTATGTTCGTGTAGTGTGTGCTGCTGTGCATAGGGGGTAAGTAGGTGATGCTGTTTCAGTGTCTGAGTCGGTGTTTCTGTGTGATCTTGGTGCAGGTGAGTCTCGTGTTGGTGTGGTAGGATCATCCAAGAGGGTTCCTGGGGTTCTGCCAGATGGTGCGGTCTCATTAGCTTTATTTCTGGTGGCAAACTTACCTTTATTGTCGTGTGCCGTGGTTTTAGCTTGTGGTGCTGCTGGCATATGAGTCAGTGTCTAGACTCCTACCCAGATGATAGAGATGAAAGAAGAGCTGTAAAAGATGATAAAAGATGAACAAGGGTGGGCTCCAGATGTATGGAATGGTGGTGTCTTCCATGCGAGTTTGAGGTGTAAGGTGGTTCGATAGACATGTATGACCAGAGCAGCGGACTCTTAGGCTAGAACACGTAATAGAATGGATGAAGATGATATTGAGAAATGAAACTGAGATAGCAGCGGGCTTGGTGTAGCATAGAATCTGCGTGATTTGACTGATGGCTTGTGGTAACTGGAAGGTAGCTCGTACTCGTAATGGCTGGAAAGTAGCTGGAGAGGAGGGGTGCACCCCCGACTCCTTAAATACAGTAGTCTCGTATGTACGTTGCTCCATCTCCTTGGCAGCGTTCACATAGCATAGTTTTAGTGCATTATAGATGTATCGTACTACGCGCTGCCAGACCGTTCCGGCGTGTGGCTGCTAAGTAAGTAGGTAACCTAGATTTGTGTGTCCAAAATCATCAGTAGCCTGCTTGCAGGTCTTACAGCAGAAGGGTAAGAGCATGGCCAGAAAGAGATGGTAGAGCAGAGCCACAGATAGACAACAGAGTAGAGCCATGAGATAAGATGTGAGAGTTGAGATAAGATCAGATGTGTAGTAAGATGTGGATGAAGTGGATAGAAAGATAAGATGTAAATAAGATAATATGATGGAGGGAACTGCTCAGTGGCATAGACATCAGATGAAATCCAACAAGGAGACAGGGAGAATTGGGCCAGAAATGAATCAAGACAGTTGGCTGTATAATGGTGGTCTAGACCAACATACAGGAGGTGGAAACAGGAGAGACACAATGAGAGAGTGGAAAGTGAGATGATCCTAAGAGGTCATGGTTCAAGGTCTTATATGCTGTACAAGCAGATGGAATGCATGGGGAGTGCAAGGGGGGATGTGATAATGGGAGGATTGGTAATATGATGTATGGTGGTGAGTGACATAGTAGATGATGTGATGGGGAGAGGGAATGGTGATGAGTAAGCCTGGGGGGTTACACTCCTCCCCAGATTAAAAAAATAAGAGAGCAGAAAGAAATAAAAAATAAAGAGTAAGAGGAAAGACATTCAAGACACAGGACAGGTGAGCCATGTTTGAAGGGCTGGGGTATTGGCAAGCATCTGGCCAGGGAGCCATTGTAGGTTTTTGAGGCCCCAACCTTTCCAGCAGATGAGGTATTGATGGCTGTGGTGTCAGACTCCTACTGCTGACCTTATTCCCTGCCATTATTGTTTCTTTCTTTTATGTTTCTCTTTAGATCATCTGATAAGATAAGATCTTCATATTATCTTTTACATCTTATCTTGTTGGATATCTTACTTACTGTCATTACAGTCATCTCAGGGATCATTCTCACAGCTGCTGCACATCTGTCAGCTGTGCTCCCACACTTGCTGCACTCTAGTTACTGTTACGAGGCACTTGCTTTGGCACCTCGTAATGGTTTCGTTTTCTTTTTTCTTTTCTTTTTTATCTTACTTACTAGTAAAGTGTAGTATTATTACTACAAGTGTGAGCTTAGCTCCACTTTACTTAGTAAGGACTTATCTCTCTTTTCTCTTTTATAGTACTTAAGTATTCACATACTTAAGTGTGAGCATAGCTCCAGGTACTATATTAGACTTATCTTTTTCTCTTTTATCTTTCTTTTATTTATTATAACATTTACTTGCTAAGGACTATTACTATACAATTAGCAAGGACTTTACTTTCTCGCCTTTATTTACAGTTGTTTATCTCATGTTCACTTTGCGTTTGTGGCTGAGCCACTTATATCACATGGACGCATACTTACTGCACATTACTGCGCATTATCGTTTACTTACTGTGCAATACTGCGCAACCTTACTATACTTAGATCTCCAGTTTTGTATAAATAGTTGACAGACTGGTGGTCTTAAACCCCAGTCTTGTCAACTTCGCAATCTAGGGATTCTCCTATACTGCGCTTGATCTACACTCGCTATAAGCTTGCTTTTTCTCAAAGAACTAAGTCTAAAATCTCTAAGTCACACTACAAAAGCATCACTAAGATATCCTACATCTCGTCACTCTGAATCCTCGAATCATCATTGGTGGAATCATCCTCATTTCAATCTCGTTGATCCCAATCTTCATTGTCATCAGGAACTTCTATTACATGCATCAAACACACATTCAACCTCCAGTTACCAGGAGTATCAATATAGACCTTCCCTAAGACCGTCCAATAGGCCACTCTTAGCAGTTACTGTATGACCTGCCCTTAGGTACTGCACCTGGTCTGTGTGCAATCCATAGTACTATAAGTAGTTAGGTAGCTAGACAAATAGACTCCAGCTTGTTACAGCTGGTTCATCCACTCTTCTTAGTCTGAGTTCTCTCATCCCTTGGGCTAGATCCAGGGCAGCTCCCAGTAAGCCCTCCTAACAGGAGGCAGGGATATGTCAGGAGTCAGTGGTCTCGTGCTATGGATGTCCACCATAGGCTTGATGATCCTGACATGTGGCTGTGATGGCATTCATCAACAATCACATCAATTTTGTGGAGGCCCTTGGTGTTGGGTGCAGGGCATGGCAAGGTGCTGGCAGTGTTGGATGTAGGGGTAGCATTGATAAAGGGCTGCAAGGCACTAGAGTGGAAGGTGGGGAAAATGTTGCTATGGGTGGGGAGGTCAAGCATGTATGAGCTGGTTTCAGGGTGGGTAATGAGGATGGTATAGGGGCCATTGTAGTGAGGCATGAATTTTGCAGCATGGGAAGGATCCTGAGCTTGGAACTTGTGATGGCAGTTGTGTGTGGAGAGGAGGATATGATCACCAACATTGTAGACAATTTCAGGGCTGTAGTGGCAATTATCAAATTCTGCTTGGTGGAGTATGGTGGCCATCAGGTTATCTTTGGCCTTGGCCAGGTCAAGGTGGAGTTAGACCAAGAAAGAGTGGGTGGGAGGGGAGGTGATGGAAGGGTTGGCAGTGGCAATGAGGGGAGGAAGGAGGTGAGGTTCATGGCCAAGATGGAGGCAGAAAGGGGTGAAGCTGATGGAGGCATGGACCATAGACATGAGGTAAAAATGTATGCAAGGTAATGCATGGACCCAGCCACATTGTTCATGATCAATGTGGAAACAGAGGCATTGGAGGATCATGTGGTTTGTGCATTCACTATCATCATCAGTCTGAGGATGGAAAGTGGAAGATGTGAGTGCAGGCTTGGGCAGGCAATGAGAACTGACATGATAATGATGATATTGAGCAGCGATGAGGTGACAGACAGCATGTCTGCAGCGACAAGTAGAAGTGGACACATCATGTGCCACATGCAGTAAGAGTAGAGAGCTGCAAGGTTAAGCTAGGTGAGAGTAAAGTAAGATGGGAGATCAGGAGTACTCACTCAGACTCATCAGAGAGATGTCTGAGGAGATATGTGTAGGGGTGTCCATCTTATATAGCGTAGGTGAAGTAGAGTTGTAGTGGAGTAGATAAATGGAATACAACAACTACTGTAAAGAGGAGGGACACACGTCATCCAGAAATATGTGTGGAGTGGGAGGTGCTCAGACTTGTAAGAAGTCTGGGGGGTGTAGGTAAGGTTATAGTGGGAGAAGCCGAATGATATTATAGTATTATAGTGTTATGCACAGTATTGTCAACAGCCCCCCTTGTTTGGTGTAGCAGTGAAGGCCAGACCCAGACTGGCACGCTGTTCCTCAAAGGCCACATGTGGCAGTGCTTTGGTGAGGCAGTCTGCGATGACAGATGCCAATGGCAGGTGCAACAGGGAGATGATGCCATTCATGACACACTCCCATATATGATGGTGTTTGATGTCAACATGCTTGGTGCCATGGCCAACAATAGGGTTGTTGGCAAGGTTGATGGACCCCTTGTTGTCCCCAAACACCGTAATTGGAAGCATGAATGGGATGCCGAGTTCACACATCAAGTAATCGTACCACATGGCTTGCTCAGTGGCCTGGGACAGGGCAATATATTCAGCTGTGGTGGAGGAGAGCAAGACTACCCACTGGCATCACAAAGACCATGTGATAGTGCCACCACATAGGAGGAAGACATGTGTGCTGGTGGAGCAGCAGTCAGTGAGGGATGACGCCCAGTTGGAGTCAGAGTGTGCTGTGATGCACACGTCCAGCACACCATCATATGAGAGAGCCAGTGAGGCAGTTCCAGTGAGGTATCATAGGATGTGTTTTGCTGCAGCGATGTGTTCTGGTGCAGGATTGGCAGCATATCGGGCCAGTGAATTGACAGCGTATGCGATGTCAGGCCATGAGATGACTGCTGCGTACATTAGGCTGCCAATGACTTGCTGGTACATCATGTGGGCGGATGCACTGGTGGACCCTTGGAACAGGACCAGGGCAAGGGAAGGAGGCAGTGGAGTGCAGACTGGATTGCACCCTGCTAGGCCAAATTGTGTGATTACAGCAGTGACATACCGAGACTGACATAGGGTGAGCATCTGATGTGTACAGTTGCAGGATACTTCCAGTCCCAGATACGTCATTGTTTCACCAAGATCCATCATGTTGAAGGCAGTGGCCAAGCCCCTTTTGAGCTTGAGAACCTCCACAAGATTGCTGCCAATGATGGTAATGTCATTGACATAGAGGATTAGGAATAAGAAGGGAGTGCTGCTTCATCTGACATAGAGACCTCCATCTGAAGTGATTCGAGATAGTTGCAGTGTCCCTAGTGATTGATCCATTTTGGCATTCCATTGCCGTGTGGCTTGTTTGAGTCTGTAGATAGATTTGTGTAGTTTGCACACCTTGTCCACGAGCTCTGGGATTTCAAAACTGTCTGGTTGCTGCATATATAGTTCTTCTTTGATGTCCATGGAGTGAATGTGCCAGTCATGGGCAGCAGTGAGGGCAAATAGAAACCAGAGTGACTCAAACCTAGCAACTGGGAGAATACTTGGTCGTAGTCGATGCCTGGTACCTGTTTGAACCCTTTGGCTACAAGACGCACGTGATACCTTCCATCATTTTTCAATTTGAATACCCATTTGTTGGGGATCACTGTGCAGCCGGGTGGTAAGTCAACAAGCATCCACATACCCATGTTGTCAAGCACGGTGAGCTCATGTTGGCATGTGCTGTCCCATTCTGTGGCATCAGGTGAAGTGTGGGCTTCACACAGTGTGATGGGATCACCCAATGAGGATGCAGTGGTGAGGAGTGCAGACAGAGATGGTCCTGCACTGGGCATGTCAAAGATGTCATTTTCATCATCTGACCGGTCCTGCAGAATGTCAGCATATGTGCATTCACCATACATACTTTCCCTGTAGCATGCAGGTGGGCATGTGATCTGAGAAGACCACCTTGGTGGAGGCACAGGGGTGACGGGTTCTGTGAAGGGAGTACCGGTGGGAGAGGATGGTGGCAGTGCTGGCATGATAGGACTGATCACAGTGTAGATGGGCTCAACCTCACCTGACAACGCCATTTGACATGTGTGACCTTGACCTGTCTCAGCATCATACCCTGCACAAGGAACGACAATGGTGGGCATGTGATCCAAGAAATGTGTTGCTCATGTTTGGGATGGTACAGGAGGCATGATGGAGGGAGGTGTGACTGGTAGCACTGGTCCATGCATGCATGGTGGTGAAGTGGGTGTAGGCACAGGTGCTGTTGGGAGAGATGTTGATGTGAGAGTGACTGTGGGTTCTATGGCAGTTCCAGTAGCAGTGGGGAATGTGGGAGCTGTCACTTGTGTGGGGAGGACTGCAGGTTGCGAGCCATCACTGTCATCGTCAGAGTCTGAGCTTGTATTCCCTTCATCTGTGCATGTTTGAGGTTGGAGCAGCATCATTGGAGGTGGTGGTCCTGCTGGTGTTGATTGTGGTCAAAGAGGAAAGGTGGACTCATCAAAAATGGCATCACAGGATACAATAGCTTTGTGGGTTGCTCAATCCCAAAAATGCCATGCCTTGGATCCTGAGTCGTACCTGATGAAGATCATGGGTTTAGCTTGTGCCTCAAGTTTCATGCGTCACTCCACGGGTATTGCTATGTATGTGAGGCATCTGAATGCATGAAGATATGATATGTCAGGTGTTTTCTCTGACCAGGAAGAGATGGGACTCTGCCAGTTGCAAGCGTGTTGAGGTATGCGGTTGTATACATGTACTGCTGTTTGTAGTGCATATTCCCAAAATCCCTCACTCATGTGCACATTGTGCATGAGGGACAATATAGAGTTAATTATTGTTCAATTCCAGTGTTCCGTGTGCCCATTCTGTGCTGGAGAGTAGGGAGCTGTGAGCTGATGTGTAGTTCTGGTGCATTGGAGCATTTCATGAACTGTTGCATTGGTGTATTCTCCTCCATGGTTGCTGCAGAGGGTTTTGAGTTTTCATTCCATTTGGGTTTCAGCCCACTGCAGAAAAACCTCTAGTGCACTGGAAAACCTGTCTTTTGAGGTGAGTGCGAAAGCAACTGTGAAACCCAAGTGGTCATCTATGAAGGATGCAAAATACTGCAAACCTTGGACCAACTGGATGCAAAGAGGTCCTACTAAGTCCGAGTGGACAAGATCCATGATATGTGCAGCACATTTGGATGATGTATGGAAGGGTTTTTGTGCAAGCTTTCCTGCTGCACAAGCACTGCAAGGGCTGTGGACTGGTTTGGTTGACAGGTCTGGATCAAATCCTGAAATGTTTTGATCATTTCATAGCCAGAGTAGCAGTGCGTGTGGTGCATGGGCGAGTTGATTGTGCCATGTTTCATATGAAGGCTTTGTGGTATCTAGGGATGCTAAAGTTGAGTTGGCATTGATGGTGAGTGTTAGCCAGTAGATTCCACCATGAGGTGTTCCCACTGCAAGTGTTGACTGATTATTGTATATTTGGCATGTTTGGGCTGTGTATGTGACCTGAAGTCCTTTCACTGTAAGTTGTGGTATAGACAAAAAATGAGCTCTGGCACGAGGGGCATATAGGATGCATTGGAGTATCACCTTTTGAGGTTGTCTGTCAACTAAGGTAGTTGCTTCCACAGTTCTGACACCTAAGTAGGCCATAGTATTGTTGTCACCTAGCTTGATGGTCCTGGGTGTGTTTAGTACTGATCCTTTGATGAAATCAGCAGGATGCAGGCTGATGTGATCACTTGCTCCACTGTCAAGCATCCATTCATTTCACACATCGAAATAGAACAAAGCAGCAGGCTTGGTAGCCATCATATTGAGAGTAGGTTCATTTGGGGGTACATGTGGAGGATCAACGACAACAGTATTCACAGTAGTAGACTTAGCAACAGTTCCCCTATCCTTCTTCTTCTCTGGGTGCAGAATCCAGCAGTATTTGTCTGAGTGTCCTCTGGGACCGCATTTCATGCACATGTAGTGATTGAGTCTTGGTTAACCACATGAAGTGAGGCCTGAGGAAGTAGAAGGAGATGTGAAGGTGTTTGTGGGTGCTGTGAAACCGCACAGGCACTGCGCGACTGATAGGATTGAGCCTGATGTTCCAGTGAGATGATCAGACTCATTGATTATTCACACATGTACGTCTTCTGGTGTGACGTCATCTAGGAAGTCATTAGAGGCAATATAGGCAGAGACTACATTGGACCAAGAAGGTGGGAGTGCTGTGAGCATGATGATCACAAAATCGTTGTCAGAGATGGTGCAGCTGCTGTCTGTGAGCTGGATTCGTGTGAGCTTGAGTGTGTCGATCTGCATGATGAAGGATGAGTGCTTGTTGAACTTAAATGTTTGAATCTCTCATAGTTTGGTAAATGTTGTGACAGCACCTGGTGTACCGTACTCAACTTTTAGGAGTGACCAGTTGTGAGATGCAGTGTTCTGATCCAAAATGAGGTGGAGGCATAGGGGACCAATGTACAAGCCTATGAAGGCTGTTGCTAGATTGTCATTTTCATCCCATAGGTTCCTTTCTTCATTGATTATGATGTCCTCCTTGTCTTCATGTGTACAAGTCCGCACTTCTCTGCTTGGGAGTCTCTCTGTTTCTGTAACCTTCTGATACTTAGGGGTTGGTTTGTCAGTGATGACTGCTTTCCAGACCCCTGTGATGAGCAAGGCATTTTTGACAAGCATGGACCAGGTTTTGTAGTTTGAGGTGCCGTCTAGTGTTGGTATGGTGGTTTTTGGCAAGGATATGGTGTTGGTGGTTTGTATGAAGGTGAATAGGATGAAGATGAGGAGGTAGGTGTTGTTGAGCAAGCCTGCCATGTGCTAGGCAGGGCCCATAACCTGTGAGCACAGGCTTGGGCAGGCAATGAGAACTGACATGATAATGATGATATTGAGCAGCGATGAGGTGACAGACAGCATGTCTGCAGCGACAAGTAGAAGTGGACACATCA
>QLPN01003570.1:0-66765 GCA_003314395.1 Albatrellus ellisii
CATAGCTCCAATATAACCATGTCGAGCGTGCATGGAGAAAGATCGATGCAGCTTGGGACTAGTCTTGGTTGCTCATGGCAGCGTGAACACGAACTGATAGTAGCCCGCGACGTGTGTTGATGTGCGAGCCAAGTTGCACCGTTCAGACTGGCATAGATGCCGGGTAGCGTATGGCTGTTCCTACCAACTCGGTCTCCGTCAGATACTGGCGCACCTTGTTCTGATAGGCACTTCGGTCATTATATTACATCGCACGGGCATGGCCGCTGTCGGGGTCCACATAGGCGACGCCAACGGATGATTGACAGGATGGGAGGGCTTCTGTTATTGACCTACTTCCAATCAAGCGTGTCGATAATATCAGCACAAGATGGTTAGTGACTCCCCGGTCATCCCCGTACTAGTTGCAAGTCTCGATAATAACACATGGCATCTCCCACAGCTTTTATTGTCTTTGGATTTTGGCGCTGCTCACATTGGATCTTGCCGAAGCGCATATTTCAGTTAGCAAGGGGCACTGTGGCATAATTGCAGCAGTTATAAGGCATTTCTGTGAACTATGCCTGTCGTACACAGCTAATCATGATTATGTCACATCCACATATCCATATCATGATGGGTGATTCGAATCGCTGTGATCGAAGATGGATTGGCTTTGCGAAGCGCAAATTGATCCAGATCCATGACTCCGGCCAGCACTATTGTGCATCTTGTCACATGACCCTGCTTCCCTCCGTGTCCGCCGTCCCATTCAATCTCCCTTGAGGCTTATATTCATTGCATCGCTCTGCAGACCTGGCCTGCTTTTTCTCATGTTTCTGGAATGCATCAACACCACTTGTCACTGATCATTGGTGCGCCACGCACAGTAATCCCGTCGCCAACCATAACGTCTGTTTTGTATTAATATTTTCAGTTGCGTTATTGTCTATCAGGGTGACACCTGCCCCATGTAAGGCATAACACGAACATTGTCGTCGTCTGCCTGGTTACGTAGCCAACGAGGCGCACCTCTTCCGGTGCACGCAGTAAGCGCGGGAATGTAGACTGGCGATGATCAAGATTGCAGATACTCGGGTCTGACGACTAGACTCTGGTGTGTGGAAGGGACACAATGTGTGATAACGCAACTGACCCCCGCCTTCAAACCTTAAAGCTTGAAGCTCCAATTTCAAACCCTAAAGCCTCACCAGCCAGCCTACCGACGCCCAAGAATCACCCATCGGCACTGACCGAAAAACCAGCATCACATGCTGTTATTGACAAAATGCTGTGGGAAAAGAGAGTGCCTCTCGCGTGTACCTCTCGGTCCCCTTCCCCCTAGAACCCATCCAAAAACGAGCCATTAGGATACGCATTATCCGGGAATAAGTAAGTCGTAAGACAAGGCAACCTGAGGAGTGCAGGATCCGAATGCAGGAAGGTGATTATCCTTTAGTCGTTTTAACTCACCAAAGCTGCTGTGCAGACAAGCAGTACGCTGACACAACGAATGACACTGAGAACTGCACCGGGTCGGATAGAAGGAAAGAGATCCCACGCCTTGCACCGCCGCCATCGGCGGAAGAAGCTATGCGTTCATGGATGTACACCGGATACTCAAGCAGGTAATGGAAGCCTGAAGTCCATGTCCATATGGGTGAGACTTGGAAAATCCGAATGGTGAGTTGTGCTCGCAAGACCATTGAATGGCCTCGCCCTGCCGCACCAACAACGCCTGCTTAACCCCATGCCATCTGTCTTCGCCTCTCCGCTACCACACCCTCGCCCTCACCCTCGCCCTCGCCCTCGCCCTCGCCCTCGCCCTCGCCCTCGCCCTCGCCCTCTCTCTTGCCCTTGCCCATGCCCGTGCCCCTCCCCTGGCTCTCGCCCGCACCCCTCCCTCCCTCTCGCCTCGTTCTCCCTCTCACATCCCCCCTCTTGCCTCCCTTTTACTCGCCTCTCCCTCATTCATGCCCTCCTTCACCCTTGCGCCAACAAATTTTGCACCCGCGCATATGCAGAAGCCCGGAGGTAACTGCGCTGAGGCAACTGGAAACCTTTGGTGGGAGGGATAAGTCTGTTTATTATATATGGTGTTGTAGCCATAGGTTGTTGCTGTATACCATGTTTCGAGTGATGCAGTCATTGTTGTCTTTTACAGTACGTCCTCACGTTCCTGTACTCATGAGAGTACGTGTACAGTTGTTCGTGGGCAACCACACAACATGAGTCGGTCAATCCTTGGCAACACAACTCAAAAAGGGAACTGTTGACGGTTTATTATTGAAGCAGCAAGGTGTATGGAAGTAGACAGTGTTCTGCTATGTAAACCGTGGCAGAGAAGGACATTTGATGTCATCTGGTCCTCAAGAGTGGGGAAAGCAAATGCGACGATTCAGATGTCGGCATGTCACAATTGTTATTTTTTAGAAAATGTACCAGTACATCTTTCTGAAACGTCGCATTTGTGTACTCGTGAGAGTGTAACATATAGTTACTTGTATGCAAGGACAGAAGAATTATAACATGATCTAGTCAGTCAGTCCTTGGCAATGTAGTGTATCCGACCCGAAGAGGGAATGTGTTGATGGTTTATTGTCCAAGCTGCATAATGCGAATGGAAGCAGACCATGCTATGCTATTAAAAAGTGTGATGGAGAAGGTCATCAGGAGCAAATACATACGACACCATGAATTCCAAGTATGGGATGGGGTTGCCAGTGCTAGTGTTGCTATAGAACCAATGTTGTTGTAGCAACGAGACGGATCAAATAACAATAGTGAATGCACTGAAAGCAACACGTAGGGGTGTTGTGACATACAGAAAACATGAAGTGTCTATCATTGGGTGGTGTCCGGCATGAGCATGCGTCTCAGTAGTCATTGACAGGGGGACTGGGTCAACATGACGTCGAGTTGTTGGTCTATATTGGGTCGGAAGAGAAGAGGAGATAAAGAGGAAAATGGGTGTGAGTACACAATGGAAAAGGAGACAAGGTCAGCATGTCAGTATTTCCAATACATGCAACAATGTGTGGCACAATGGTGCTGTGTATTATCCAAGATTCATAATATGTGTAACAATGACTGTCTACAATGGCACTCCAATACACATACAGGGGATAATATAGTAGTGGGCTCTGCCATGGTCATGCCAGGGTTTAACATGTGAAGTAGACAAACACCTATGCAAGGTTCTGAGACCTCCGAGGCAAGATGTTCAGAGATGACAAAGAACTGTGTTACAGAGTGAGGATGATACACAATGAAGGAGACCTCTACAAATGTTTGGTACATGGATTTATAGTACAAGGATAAGGGTTAAACATACTGAAGTAAGGGGTTGCACCCTAGTGTTGTACAGATGGTGGTGTACATGCAGGGTATGGGACACAGCTGCAACAATGATGTATATTGGTGATAGCAGATATGAGAACCCTAACAGGGTCAGTGAGAGAGGCAGATGCATGTCTGCAGCAGATGGTAGTGAAGTGAATGCAACAGCAGCATGACATGTGAGATAGAGACAGCTGCAGGGAAGTGTATAAGAGGGAATGAAGTGATGGATGTAAGTGGTACTCACTCAGACAAGTAGTCAAGATGTCTGAGGAGCTGGAGTGTGAAGTAAAGAACAAGGACTACTCAAAGCGGTGCAACGTGCATTGTACAGAGTGTGGTGTGGAGTGGGTAGTCTGAGGGGTGAGATGTAGGGTCCGAGGACAGAAATGCATGTATGTGTATTTATAGTAATAAGTTTGTGTATGTGTGTAAAGCATGTGTGCAGAGAGTGAAGCCGGACGAAAGTGATAGTGTGCACAAATGTTCAACAGGTGGAAGGCTGTTGTTACAGGGTTATGCCTGTCTTTGAGAATGTCTGTTGGAATAGATGGTAAGCTGGAAGCATGCTTGTGTGCAGGACACTCAAAGGAGACAAGATCAGATGAAGGCAACTAAACTGGACAACTGTCTGTATCTCAATGATGGAAGATGATGGATGTAGAAAACATGGAGGGAGAAAATGTTGGTTTTTTCATTACCTTATGATGCTGATCACACTGTTTACTTATTAAGTATACTTATCTCCATCTCATCTTATTGGTATTTCTTTTCTCTTTATGGTTTGAGCTCCTCTTAAACTCTATCCTGCTCTTCTTTACCTTGTCTTTGCCTCACCTCAGCACTTCTGCATGTGCTGAAGTGAGTATCTCCTCTACTCTCGTAGCTCTCTTCTGACATACCTGCTCCATGCAGCTCTCTCTTTCTTCTGTATACCCTCTACCCTCTGGTATACATCTTCTCTATCTTACAGATGTGGTATTAGGCCCTCTGCTCCATTTTACCAAGGCTGTAGCCTTGTCTCTTGCTATAATAGCCCTTGGGTTCTACACTTATCTGTTCTAGGTCATGGTGTTTGCTTCCCTTTCTGTGCTGCCCAGATTTCATCACATCTCCTACTCTGTTTGCAAGTGAAGTTCAGCACAGTGGTCACCTAAGCCAGGTCACTCCAATCAAGGAGGACAAGGGACAGACATGAATCAAAAGAGCAACAAGAGAAGAGCAAAGATGCTATTAGATGATGGATTGGACAAGAATTGTTGTCTTAGTGTAGTAGAATTACTGGTTTATATAGTAGTAGTGGTTAGGTAAGTGTATTAAGTGAGAATTGCATTGCAGGACATGGGAATAGGTGTAATAATATGAAGAGCAAAGGAGCAACAATGATAGCATGGATGTGGCAAAGAAATAAGGGGCTGAGCATAAATGTATGAATTCCTGACATACCCCCAATGAAATCACAGCACTTGCTGCATGGGAAAAGGAGGAGAGGGTTGCCCATTACATGTTGAGTCAAAAGCTTCCTATGAGACCAGAGTCTGCATATATCCCTGAAGGGAGACTGGGTGCACTCAACTAATGTACATGCAGGTATGGGCAGGCAACTGATAGAAGTAACATTGATAGTAGCATAGACAAAAAATCCCCGAATGGGGAGAGAGCTGACAGCATGCCTGCTGTTATGAGGCACTTGCTTTGGCACCTCGTAACGGGTTTTTTTCCTTTTTTTCTTTTTCTTTTTATCTTACTTACTAGTAAAGTGTAGTATTATTACTACAAGTGTGAGCTTAGCTCCACTTTACCTAGTAAGGACTTATCATTTCTTTTCTCTTTTATAGTACTTAAGTATTTACATACTTAAGTGTGAGCATAGCTCCAGGTACTATATTAGACTTATCTTTTCTCTTTATTTATTATAACATTTACTTGCTAAGGACTATTACTATACAATTAGCAAGGACTCCCTTTTCTCGTTCTTATTTACCTTTGTTTTTCTCAAGTTCACTTCGTGTTTGTGGCTGAGCCACTTATATCACATGAACAGTTACTTACTGCGCATTACTGCGCAATATTGTTTACTTACTGCGCTTTACTGCGCTTTACTGCGTAACTGTACTATAGTTAGATCGCTAGTCTTGTATAAATAGTTGACAAACTGGCGGTCTTAAACCCCAGTCTTGTCAACTTCGCAATCTAGGGATTCTCCTTATACTGTGCTTGATCTAAACTCGTTAAACATTCTCGCTTCACTCTCTCAGAACTAAGTCTAAGAACTCTAAGTCACTAAAACGTCGCTAAACAGACATCTTACACTCGTCACTCTGGATCCTCATATCGTTATTGGTGGAATCATCCTCATAACCATATCATTAATCCTGATCTTCATCGTCATCAGGAACCTCCATTACATCCATCAAACCAATATCCAAACTCTGGTTACCAGGAGTACTATTATAGACCTTCCCTAAGACCGTCCAATAGGCCGCTCTTAGCACCTGCAGCAGTGGGTAAGTAGTCACAAGTGCAGTAAGGTGAAGTGATGTGATTCAAGTACACTGCAGGGTTCATAAGTAAGTGGTGAAAGATGGGGAAGGTGTGGTACTCACTCAGACAGGCAGAAGGACATCTGAGGAGCTATAGCATATAGTACCCATCTTATATAGTACATTGGTGGTAAGGTTGTAGTGGAGAGTTTAGTGTAGAGTACAACAGTCACCATAAGTAGAGGGGATGCGTGTTGTCCCAGAGTAGAGAGTGGGGTGTGAAGTGCTTGGACATGTATGTGGCATAGTCCAAGGAGTTGGGAAAGAAGTACAGTATGTGTTGTGTAGGTAAAGTGTATGTGTAATAGGTGGAAGGAAGAAAGCCAAACGAAAAGTAATGTATGCACAAAGAATTCAACAACTAATAGTTCACACTAAAAGAAGAGGAAATCCAGCCATGACAAGCTGGGTCTATTCACTATACTAGAGCAACTATTTATAGTACTAGAATGCATACACAGACCAGCACAGTACTTAAGGGTAGGCTAACTAGCTAGAAAGCATAGTAAGTAATGGAACATGCCAAAGGTGCATGCTATGACCTCATAGTCTAGATTATGTTGAATATTTTGTGCATACACTATCCTTCATTTGGCTCATGCTCCTGCATACACACTTAACATACACAATACATACATTACTGCATACTCTCGATTCTCTCCTTGGACTGTGTGTACAACTCCTCAGACTACCCACTCCACATTACACTCCAGGACAATGCATGTCCCCTCACATTAGGTAGCTGTTGTACTTCACTTATCTACTCTGCCCCAACTCTACCTATGCCTTACTATATAAGATGGGCACTACATACTACAGCTCCTCAGACATCTTCTATCTAGTCTGAGTGAGTACCTCCTCCATCCCACTCTTATAATCTCTTACCACTACCCCTGCAGCTGTCTCTCACTATGTTGTGTTGCACTTCTTGCATTCACCCCCTCACTATCTGCTGCAGATGCTATCTGCTCTTTCCCCTTTTGGGGATACTTTGTCTTCACTGCTATCAATCATACTCCTATTTGTTGCCTGCCCATACCTTGCATACAGATTGTAGTGACAGTAAGTGAGATCTGATAAGATAAGACAACAATTAGATAAAGAGATCTTATCTTATCAGATCATCAAGAGAAACACTAAAGAAAATGAAAAGAAATAAAGGGATAAATGCTCCATAAAATGAAACCTGACACTTCTTGACTTGGTGGTCATCCATGTACAAAAGCTCAACACAGCCACAGACAAGTGGAAGGCAGTCTCAGAAGAGTACACATGGAAGGGGTTGTTCACCTGTACCAAACTGCAGAACTCTTTCATGTTATCTCACTGCCCACTCAGTGCTGATGTCTGGCATTTCCTAATTGACCTTGGAACAAGTGTGAAGAGCTTGTCTCTTGTGGTATCAATATCTGTGATTTTGGCTATCATATGCAACAATCCTGAACATGGTTCCAAAGTGGTTAAATCATTTTGCATCAGAAGTTCATGCTTCCACTGTCACACAGAATCCCTCATATGAAATGGAGCCTGAGACTTTGGCCTCATCAGTGAAGAATATGAACACTCTGTCAGTGACAACATTGGCCCCTGAGAGAATAAGGCCTACCAGTGCCATGATAGAAGAGATAACAGTGATGTTGCCCTAGCATCTACCCAGGCTACAACTCAAAGGCCATGCATCCCTGGCATGTGCTGGTCATGTGGAAAAGCTGGGCACTGTTACAAGGCACTTGCTTTGGCACCTTGTAACGTTTTCTTTTTTTATTCTTTTTCTCTTTCTTTATTTTACTTACTATAAAGTGTAGTATTAACTACAGCAGTGAGCTTAGCTCCTATTTATAGTAAGGACTTGTTTTCTTTTCTCTTTTATAGTACTTAAGTGTTTACATACTTAAGTGTGAGCATAGCTCCAAGTGCTATATTAGACTTATCCTTTTTATCTTTCTTTATTCATTATAACATTTACTTGCTAAGGACTATTACTATACAATTAGCAAGGACTCTCTTTTCTTGCTCTTATTTATCTTTGTTTACACCATGTTCATTTTGTGCTTGTGGCTGAGCCACTTATATCACATGAATGCAACTTACTGCACCTTACTGTGCATTATTGTTTACTTACTGTGCATTACTGCACAACTTTACTATACTTAGATCTCCAGTTTTGTATAAATAGTTGACAGACTGGCGGTCTTAAACCCCAGTCTTGTCAACTTCACAATCTAGGGATTCTCCTATACTGTGCTTGATCTAAGCTTGTTATGAAATCTGCTTCATTCTCTCAGAACTAAGTCTAAAGATCTCTAAGTCACTCTAAGTGTCACTAAGACATCCTAAGCTCGTCACTCTGGATCCTCGTTTAATCATTGGTGGAATCATCCTCATCACTATCTTGTTGATCCCAATCTTCATTGTCATTAGGAACATCTATTATGCATACCAAATGTGTATCCACTACCTTGTCACCAGGGGTATCATTACAGATCTTCCCTAAGACCATCCAATAGGCCACTCTTAGCAGGCACATGCATTCTCAATGCCCAAGGTTGCAAAGGCCACCTGCCACAAAGAGTCAGCAAGTAGACACAGCTCAAACCAGTGGAACAGTTAACTCAGCTGAACCAGATGATGACAAAGGAGACAGTGTTTGGGCCATCACCAAGGCAGATGAAAATTTCAGTCTAGAAGATGAGATTGATGTTAGTATGGGTGCCTCTTTTGTTGAGGACCCAACCAGCAATGAGTTTGATGACTTACCTGGTCTAGTTGACATGTCCAACAGCAACAATGAAGAGGCTACAGAAAATGAAGAGGTTCATGTCAAGGCCTCTGAAGACAGTGAAGTCACTTACTGTTGGCTCAATGAAGTGTTCCATATGCTGTGTAAAGTTGATGTGGTGCAGTTGCATAATGGTGATGCAGCTGGGACTGAGGTGGCCAGAGCCATGGTTGTGGAGGTCACCTTGTTGGTTGAAGAGTCACACATTGCAGAGCAAGATATTACTGCTGCTGTTGATGGGGCTGGAATGATTGCCGGTACCCATGTTGAGTTGTATGATTCTGGTTCAATTTGTCACATTTCACCATATCATGAAGATTTCATCAATTTCAAAAACTTACCTGCTCATCCATTCATGACAGCCAACAATCAGCATTTCAATGCTATTGGCTGTGGTGACTTGATGGTATTCAAATTGGAGTCATTCCACACTTGGAAAGTGTCAGGACATGTTTATTTTTCTTTTCATTTTATGATTTCTTTTATCCTTATCGCTTAAGATCTACACAAGACATCTTATCAGATCATCAGTAGATCTTATTGCGATTATATATGACTCATTCCTCATTCATCATCAGCCTGCTTACTATATTATATATGACTCATATTCCCACAGTTGCTTACAGAGCTTCCCACAGATGCTGCACATCCTTACTGATGCTGTGCAAGTTGCTTATTGATTGTTCACAGGAATGCTGCGCAATCCTTTACAATAAACCTACCCTAGAGTACATACGTGGTCTGTGCACAGGTTTCCTTGGATATATATACTTCAGCTGTATTGTAGTTACTCTTCAGCTGAATACATCTGGGATATCTGTTTGCTAAGTGTGATCTCATCCCTTTTGTTAGCCCTTCTCCCTTCTTTTACATTGTGTGACCTTGCTGGCAAATGTTGGCCTCAAAATTGTATTCAGCTCTCCTCATTGCAACCTCACACATGCCTCAAATCCCTACTCCTCCTTTCACATCATCACTCCCCTCCCTCCTTACTCAAGAGAGTGTTGTATTGTTATAGTTCTCAATTTCTTTGTAGTTCAGCTGCAGCACCAGGCCTTGTATTGCCTCAGTGAGCAGTGCTAGGGTGTCTACCAATTAGTGGGGCATCGAAGATCTCTCTGACAACCATTCGGACCAGAGATACTATAACTTTTCACTATACCAAAGAATTCTTTTGTAGTACAAGTAATACATACATACTAGTACTTATGCCCATCACTCCACTCTGTGTTTAAATGGCTTGTACCCTTGAAAAAGGTACAAAGATTTTTCACTTTGCACAGTTTTATTTTCATCATTCTGAGAATACTCCACTCAGAAAAGAGGACTAGGTCAGGCAAATCATATGCCAGACTTACCTCTTCATTACCTCCATCCACTCGACCTCACACTTCACAAGTGCTCATCTGCTTCTACAGCAATGGCTTTGAATACTGAAGACAACAAGCCATCTGGTTCTTCAAACTTCACAACCCATACTACACCACTCATCCTGAAGAATTTCTATGGAATTTCTTTCCTCACTACTGGGAAAGAACCAGCCCGTATTACAATTTGCTCCCCCAACAATTCATCTTTAGGGGAGAAATCATCAGATGAGTGGCCCATCAAATTGGCAAGCAAGAGAACCAGCTCCTTTTCTACCAGAATCATCAGAAGAAAGGATGGACAACACAGACTGAATAGTGCCAATGGCGACTTGGATAGTGGACTTGGAGGATACCTTGGAGATAATGAGGCATGAGATAGAACAATCAAAACTGGTGCAACAACAACAACAAACACATCAGTTGGAAATGGGGAATGCATTAGTTGAGATAACCAAATCCTTGGCCAAAATAACGTTGATGCTATCCACCCCCCAAACCCAAATGCCACATTTGACAAATATCTCTGGCCTCACTGCCGCCCCCATGGGCCACATGTTTGCCCAACATTGAGTAAAAGTTTCATCACCTACTCCATACTTGGGGAAGTGTGACAAACTTGACTCTTTCATACAAGAATTATTCCTTGTATTTGCAGCAAACAAAATGTGGACAGATAGTGACAGGATCACATATGCCCTATCATATATGATAGGAGGAAGCACAGAAGCCTGGAGAAATCTGGTAGTCATGAAGCAACGACTACATGAAGTCCACCCTAACAATCCAATATATCCAGAACCTTTCTTGAATTGGATGGACTTCAACATGAAACTATGGGCACAATTTGGAGATCCTGATGAAGCACAGACAGTGCAGCAGCAATTACATAAACTATGTCAAGGAGCAAAAACAGCAGAAGAATTCACCACAGAATTCCTCTTAGTAGCAGCAAAAACCAAGTACAACGAAGAAGCTCTTATTGATTGCTACAAAAGAGGATTAAATGTGGATCTTCTTCAAAGAATCTACAATATCAATCCCCCTCCTACCATGTACTTATCATGGCAACAAATGGCACAGAGCATGGATCAACACATGTGAGAGTTCAAGTAATTAGTTGCAGACCGGGGATCCTCAAGCTGGGGACCCAGATACAACTGAAATGCCAATACTCAAACTAATGTCACTAATCCTTCTGGAACAGCCCATAAAGCCAGTAATGAGACAGTACCAATGGACGTAGATTGTGTGCAAAGACGTTGAGAAATCATTTGCTTCAATTGCCAAGAAAAGGGACACATATCATGTGATTGTCCACAGAAGAAGAAGGAGAAACTACATACCATTCACAAGCAAATTAGGAGCATGACCACAGAGGAATTTGCACAGATGTTGAATGATGAAGTGATAAAGAAAATCACTCGAGAGGTGGGTTTTGGAAAGGACAAGTAGTAGATGTTGCTACCTTGTCCAATCGTTTTTCAGTACTTACTCCAGATGATGGCACTGTTGACCATGCCAATGTATGTGATCCAATCAAAATATTTAATCACATTGCATCCGAGAAAAAGACTGAAAAGAAGACATCAGAGAGTATGCCCTCTCTAGAAAAAGAAAAGCATGCTATCATGGGAATACAAACAGAGTTACCCATGATAGAATTGGAAATCAAAAAACGAGACAATGGACAAGTAATTACAATCCAAGCCTTGGTTGATTCAGGAGCAACAACCTGTTACATAGATGAAGAATTCGTCAGAAATAACCATCTTATTACAAAGAAACCCCCAATTGCCATTCCAGTCTACAATGTTGATGGAACCAAAAATGAAAGAGGTTCCATCAAAGAAACAGTAGATCTTATAGCCAAAATCCAAAATCACACAGAAAGAACTACATTCTGTGTTACAGGATTAGGAAAAGTCAACCTTATCCTAGGAGAAACATGGCTAAAGATTCACAATCCAGAAATAGATTGGGAAACTGGCAAGGTAAAATTTACAAGATGTCCACAACAATGCCATGTCAGGGTAGTAGCAGAATGAAAGGAACATAAACAGAAGAAGAAGAAAGAAGTTCCTGAACTGAAAGAAGTTGATGATGAAGATGAAGATGCAATAGGAAAAGAAGACAAAGTACTATGCATCATGATTGGAGATCCTGAGCTAGAAGCATCCATATCAAATATATCTCAGGATCTCGCAATAGAAGCAGAAAAACAAAAGATAAAGAAATATTTTGAAGATATAGTACCCAAAGCATACCATGGTTTCAAATTGGTATTTGCAAAAGAATCATTTGATGAACTACCCCCCAAAAGAACTTGGGATCATGCAATCAAATTGAAACCAAAATGCATATGGGAAAGATCTACAATCTTTCGTTTACAGAACAAAAGGAGTTAGAAAAGTTTATTGAGGAAAACTTGAAATCAGGATGAATCAGACCATCGAAATCACCCATGGCTTCTCCCTTCTTTTTTATAAAGAAGAAATCTGGAGAATTATGTCCTATTCAAGATTACCAATGTCTCAGTGAGATTATGATCAAAAATTCTTATCCATTGCCTCTCATATCAGAATTGATTGATAAACTCAAAGGAGCCAAATACTTTACAAAACTCGATATCAGATGGGGTTACAACAATGTCTGAATCAAAGAAGGAGACAAATGGAAGGCTGCCTTCATCACCAATCAGGTATTATATGAACCCCTTGTGATGTTTTTTGGACTCACCAATAGTCCCACCACTTTTCAAACCATGATGAATCACCTCTTCAGAGAGCTGATAGCAAAAGGAAAGGTGGTGGTCTATATGGACGACATCCTTATCTTCATGGCAACAATTGAAGAACATAGGATCATAGTAGAAGAAGTGCTGAAGATATTACATGATAACAAGCTATATCTGAAACCTGAGAAATGCAACTTTGAAAAAACAGAAATCAATTACCTGGGACTCAAAATTTCTTTTGACAAAATCATGATGGACCCCATCAAAGTCCAAGGTATCACAGACTGGCCCATACCAACCTCTATAACAGAAGTTTGCTCCTTCTTGGGCTTCACCAATTTTTATTGACACTTCATCAGAGGATTCTCAGACATAGCAAAACCCCTCAATTCTCTTCTACAAAAAGATGTGAAATGGCATTGGGATTCAGAACAACAGGATTCATTTGAAAATCTCAAAACAGCGTTATGCTCTAAACCTGTCATAGTTTTCCCTGAACCCAATCGTCCTTACCTTGTAGAAGCAGATAGTTTGGGTTATGCTACTGGAGCCATACTATCACAGATGAGAGATGACAAGAAGTGGCACCCTGTCACATACATCAGCAAAGGTTTATCACCAGCAGAAAGGAATTATGACATCTATGACAAAGAGATGTTAGCTGTTATATGCACATTGGAACAATGGAGGCACTATCTAGAAGGAACAGATAGTCCAGTCCAGATCCTCATGGATCACAAAAACCTAGAATACTTTATGAGTGCCCAGAAATTGAACTGTCACCAGGCTTGATGGTCTCTATTTCTTTCTAGGTTCAATATTCACCTTTCCCACAGACCGGGAAAGAGTTCAGCCAAACCAGATCTCCTCTCAAGATGAGTGGATCATAAAGAGGGGGTGGAACATGACAACGAAAATGTCATACTGCTTACACCAGAATTTTTCACAAAAACAAGTCATATACAAGCAGTTTTGACAAACAACATTCCACTTCTTCAGAAAATTGCAGACGAACAAGAGAAAGACAGAGATGTCAAGATGTGGGTAGAGTTATCGGCAGACAAAGCAAAACAGCCACAATAGCAGGATGGGGACAAAACAAACAAGGATTACTCACATTCAAAGATAAAATCCTCATCCCAGATAGCTGCAGAGCAGAAGTCGTCAAATACTGTCATGACACCCCAATAGCAGGACATCCAGGACAATGGAGGACACTGGAGTTAGTGTCAAGAACATTTTGGTGGAAAGGAATGGCAGTGTATGTTGGGAAGTACATCAAAAGCTGTGATATTTGTCAAAGAACAAAAATGATTGCAAAAAAACCACAAGGTGAATTGATGCCAAATGAAATACCATTGAATCCTTGGCAGATCATATCCATGGATCTTATTATGCAACTACCTGAAAGCCAAGGATATGATTCAATGCTCATGGTTGTCAATCGATTTTCCAAAATGATCCATATTATGGCAACAACATCAGATGTAACTGCAGAAGGAGTGGCAAGGATGTTCAGAGACAATATTTGGAAGCATCATGGTCTTCTTGAAAAGATTATATCAGATTGGGGACCACAATTTGCTTCTAAAATGATGAGAGAGTTAAATTGACTATTGGGCATTAAAACAGCCTTATCGACAGCATATCATCCTCAAACAGATGGTCAAACAGAATGAATCAATCAAGAGATAGAACAGTATCTCAGAATATTTGTCGATCACAGACAATCAGATTGGATGAATTGGCTGCCCATGGCAGAATTTTGCTACAATAACAGGGTCAATGCATTGACAAAATACTCTCCATTCATGATCAATTCTGGACAGAATCATTGCATGGGATTTGAACCAGGCAAGATGTCCACTATTGAATCAGTAGAAAACTTTGTTGAAGGAATGAAGAGAACAAGAAATGATGCAGAATCAGCACTGAGAAAAGTGGCTGATGATATGAAAAGATACTATGATGCTCACAGAGGAGCAACACCCATCTACACAGTTGGAGAGAAGGTTTGGTTAGATGCAACAAATATTCAAACAGGAAGACCAACAAAGGAATTGGATTACAAATGACTTAGACCTTATCCAATTGAACAAGTGATGTTGAACAACACATACAAATTGACATTACCCAAGTCAATGAAAATCCACCCAGTCTTCCATGTTGCAAAACTATTACCCTATACTCCAAATGACATTCCTGAACAAATTGTGAAAACACCACCCTCTCCAATAATCAAAGACGGTATTGAACAATATGAAGTCAAAACAATATTGAATAGTCGAAAGAATAGAGGAAAAATCCAATATCTCATCAAATGGAAAAACTACCCAGAAGATGAAAATTCCTGGGAACCAGCTACAAACATTCTCAAAGATGTACCAAAGCTGGTTAAAGAATTCCATACGAAACATCCTCTTGCTATATGTGCTATTCAAAAATGTTCAATACCAGTCAAACAACTTTCAGACATGGCAAAATTACCCACACAAGGATCAGAACATGCCACTGGATTAGATCTCTATAGTGCTGAGACAATCACTATTCCTTCACATAGTCAAAAATTGGTTGACACCCAAATTGCCTTAGCTATACCAAATCACTGCTATGGTCGTATTGCACCTTGTAGTGGTTTGGCTGTTAAGAATTCTATCCACATTGGTGTGGGTGTCATCGATTCAGACTATAGAGGAGTATTGAAAATACTTGTTATCAATCTTGGTACAGAAGATTTTATCATTCATCCTGGTGATCGTATTGCCCAATTGATCCTTGAACACATATCACTTGCTGATGTCTACGAAGTTAAATCATTGGAAGATACCACCCAAGGAGAAGGAGGTTTTGGATCAACAGGAATTTCTTATGCTTGTCAAGTCATCTCGCCCTAAATGAGGGGGTATTTGTCAGGACATGTTTATTTTTCTTTTCATTTTACAATTTCTTTTATCCTTATTGCTCAAGATCTACACAAGACATCTTATCAGATCATCAGTATATCTTATCACAATTATATATGACTCATTCCTCATTCATCATCAGCCCACTTACTATATTATATATGACTCATATTCCCACAGTTGCTTACAGAGCTTCCCACAGATGCTGCACATCCTTACTGATGCTGTGCAATCCTTTATGATAAACCTACCCTAGAGTACATATGTGGTCCGTGCACAGGTTTCCTTGGATATATATACTTCAGCTGTATCGTAGTTACTCTTAAGCTGAATACATCTGGGATATCCATTTGCTAAGCGTGATCTCATCCCTTTTGTTAGCCCTTCTCCCTTCTTTTACATTGTGTGACCTTGCTGGCAAATGTTGGCCTCACAGAAAGAGGCTGATATCATGTTGCTCAATTCTCATTGAAAGGTTTTCCATCCATGCATGACACTGATGAAGTTGCTGCCATTGAGAAAATGACACTTTTGGAGCTTCATTGTCATATGGGTCATATCTCACCTGCCATCACAAAGTTGTTAGTTACAAAAGGTCTGGTCACTGGTATTGCCTTAAAGGACTCACCTGAGCCCTTGGATACCTGCCCATCTTGTGTATATGTGAAGGTGACACATCAGCCAATACCTCAAGTCAGGCAGGGGGTGCACACAACTGTGTATGGTGGAGAAGTGCACAGTGATGTGTGAGGACTGTTGCCTGTTGCTACCCTTGGTGGTCACTGCTTCTACATGTCCTTCACAGATGATTACAGTTGCAAGACTGTGTTGTACCTGCTGAAACAAAAGAGTGAAGTCTTTTTGGCTTACCAGCAGTATGAGGCTTGGTGCAAGACTGAGTGCAGTGTAATGAACATTAAGGTTCTTCACTCAGACTGCTGTGGCAAATACATGTCACATGCATTCATCAATCACCTAAAGGCCACCAGTACAGTCCAGAATCTCACCATACATGACATGCCACAGCAGAACAGCATAGCTGAGTGCAAAGATCAGACACTTGCTGAATGTGTCTGTGCTGTGCTGCATGTGAGCAACTTACCATGATTCCTGTGGGGAGAGGCAATCCATCATGTCAGCTGGCTCATGAATTGTACCTCCACATGTGCCCTTGTCAACAAAATGCCTTACAAAGTCACTACTGGGTGCAAACCCAATTTGTCTGCTGTCTGGGAATGGGGTATGCCAGTCTGGGTTCATGATGCCTCTGGATCCAGGCTGGATCCTAGAGTGAAGGGGGGCTGATGGGTCAGTCTTGATGAGTCCTCCAAAGGGGTTTGTGTGTTCTGGCCTACACACCAGACAGTCACAGTGGGGTGTAACTTGTATTTTGTGTGCCTCACATTGTCATTGCATCCAAATAGTGAAGAGTTAGACTCTGAACCTGACTTTGACAAAGGGGGATCACCAGCAGTGATCACCCCTGTTTCCCAGCCATCTGTTACAAGGCACTTGCTTAGGTACCTCACAGATAGACTTGTTTTTCTTTTTCTTTTTCTTTTTTATCTTACTTACTAGTAAAGTGTAGTATTATTTACTACAGCTGTGAGCTTAGCTCCAAGTACTATAAGGTGTCTCATCTCTTTCATCTCCTTCTTATTTATTTATATTTACTTGCTAAGGACTACTACTATACAATTAGCAAGGACTTATCCTATCTTGTCTTCTGTTTACCTTTGTTTACATCTTGCTCACTTTGTGCTTGTGGCTACTTTACTATAGCCTATTACTGCTAAGAGTGGCCTATTGAACAGTCCTAGGGAAAATTTGTGATAACTATACCCTGGGTAACAAGGTAGTTGGTATGCACTTGATACCTGTAGTAAACATTCCTGATGATGATAAAGAGAGGGATCAATGAGATAGTGATGAGGATGATACCACCAATGACTAAACAAGGATCCAGGGTGATGAGTTTAGGATATCTTAGTGACACTTAGAATGACTTAGAGATCTTAGACTTAGTTCTTAAGAATAAAGTGAGATAAGGGTGAGCTTAGATCAAGCACAGTATAGGAAGATCCCTAGATTGTGAAGTTGACAAGACTGGGGTTTAAGACCACCAGGCTTTCAACTACTTATACAAAACTAGAGTCCTAAGAATAGTACAAGTAGTTAAGGTTCACAGATCAATGATTATTGTGCAGCAATCAATGAGATCATGTGACTAAAGATGTGTCCATAGTAAACTAAGTAAATAGCCACAGGTGTGAGTGAAATGAGAGATAAACAAAGACAAATAAAGACAAGATAGGACAAGTACTTGTTAATTGTACAGTAATAGTCCTTAGCAAGTAAATGTTATAATAAATAAAGGAAGATAAAGGAAGATAGGATGCTTTATAGTACTTGGAGCTAAGCTCACACTCTAGTATGTAAATACTAAAGTACTATAAATAAAGATAAGTCCTTACTAAGTAAAGTGGAGCTAAGCTCATACTTGTAGTAATAATACTACACTTTACTAGTAAGTAAGATAAAAAAGAAAAAAAAAAGAAAAACAAGTCTATTATGAGGTAAAGTAAGTGCCTTGTAACAATTACAGATGTGTCTCAGGTCACATGACTCCATTGATTGCTGCACAATAATCATTTATCAGTGAACCTTATTACTTACACTATCTTTAGGACATTCAATTTTGTATAAGTATGGACAAGCCTGGTGGCCTTAAAACCCAGTCTTGTCAACTTCACAATCTAGGGATTCTCCTATACCGTGCTTGACCTAAGCTTGCTCTTGTCTCACTAAGAACCCTAAGGAACTAAGTCTAAGTTCTCTAAGTCACCCTAAGTGTTGCTAAGACATCCTAAATTTGTCACTCTGGATCCTTGTTTAGTCATCAACAGTATCATCCTCATCACTATCTTGTTCATCTCTCTCTTCATTGTCATCAGGATATTTTATTATGCTATCCAAGCACACAACAATTACCTTGTTACCAGGGGTATAGTTATTGCAAACCTTCCCTAAGGCCATCCAATAAGCCACTCTTAGCACCATCTGTCACTCCTGCACCAGTTCCTGCACCAGTGCCTGCTCTGGTTGTTCTGCCCCTGGAGCCTCCACAAATGCTTGATGCACCTAAGGTAACTGCAGTGCCTCCTGCACAGGTAGCTGCAAATTCCAATCATCTGTGCCATGAATGTGTACCCTCCTGGGCTGTTTGTGACATCCTTGAATGCTGTGGAGATGGCTATGTGATTCCTGGCATCCTGCCACAGGACATGTGGCATCTCTGGACACATTGGCATGAGGGGGAGTGTCAGGGTGATGACAAACATGACTCCACTGAGGCCATAGCTGCAGTAGCAGCTCAGGGTGGTGAAGAAGACCAATTTGAGTATGCACTTGCCATGGAGATTGGTGAAGCTGAAGCACTTGAGCCAAGAACACTCACCAAGGCCAAGAAATGCACCAACTGGCCCTTGTGGGAGAAGGTGATACTGAAAGAGCTTGATACCCTCTGTGTGGCCAGCACTTGGGTTTTTGAGAGCACACCATTGAATGCAAATATTGTTGGCTCAAAGTGGGTCTTCAAGGCTAAGAAGGATGCTGCAGGCAATGTTGTGTGGTACAAAGCTAGGCTAGTAGTGCAGGGCTTCAGCCAAGTGCCTGGTGTCAACTACTTCAACACATACACACTATGAGACCAGAGTCTGCATATATCCCTAAAGGCGGGAGACTGGGTGCACTCAACTAAAGATCACTCAATAGAAGAGGAAATCCAGCCATAACTAGCTGGAGTATATTCACTATACTACAGCTATCTATATACTCTAAGAGAAGGTGCATGGACCAGCGCCACTACTCTAGGGTAGACTGCTACAGTACAATACCACAGCAAGTATGGGAACATGCCAAAGGCACATGCTATGACCTCATAGTCTAGAACTAAGGAATGTAAGTAGATAAGGATTAGATATGATCAGATAAGATGAAGAGATAAGATGATCATATCTAATCTAATCAAAGGAAAACATAAAGAAAATGAAAATGAATAAAGAGATAAATGTGTCATAAAATGGCACCTGACACACACCTGTCATGAAGCTCCAGTCCATTTGCATTGTCCTCAGCGTCACAAACTGCCTGGACATGGAACTCCATCAGATTGATATCATGGGCACATATTTGAATGGGGATCTTACCAATGATGAGGTCATTTATATGTGTCCACTGCTGGGGTGTGCCCCTGAAGGCCTGGGCACTTGTGTCCTGCACCTGAAACACACACTGTATGGACTCAAACAGACATAAGTGGTACTGTGAGGCCAACGCTACTAGCAAGGTCACACAGTAGTCCTATGAGGAGAGGATGATAGTATTTGCAAGGACTAACACACTATGAAGTGGATATCCCAGAAGTACTAAGCTAAAGAATAAGTACACTATGAAGTACAATATATATAGTAAATGCCTGTGCACACAGACCATGTATGTCACTGTAGGGCAGGCATTTGAAGTATAGTAATGAGGATAGCATGATGTCATGCACAGCATGCACAGGAATGATCTGTAAGTAATGTGCAGCATTGCACAGTTGTCATGAGAATATGTGTCATAAGTAATGAGTAATCAGCCCAATGATGAATTGTGAATGAGTCATAGATTATTGTGAGAGATATAATCGGATAAGATAAGATCTTCTATAGATCTCTCATGATAAGATAAAAGAAAATTGTAAAATGAAAATGAAAAATAACACATCCTGACAGGTACCAGAAACTTACCTCCATCTTTGTTGACTCAATAGGTTTCTGCCAGTGTGACATAAACAAGGCTGTGTTCTACAAGAGAGAGGGCAACAACCTTACCATTGTTGTAGTCCACATCAACAATTGTGCCATCACTGCAACTTCATTGCAACTTGTCAATACATTGAGGGTTGGCCTGTGCATGCACATTGAAGTCAAGCAAGATCACACTCACTGTCTTTTGCATGTGCAGGTTATGGCAAACAACAGCAAAGTGATTGGATAAGTTGATGATGAAATAGACTAGCTGAAAGGGTGATGAGGGTGCAGTCATCTGCAGTGACAGAGTAGTTGTGTGGACAGTGAAGGAGCCACAGCATGAGTACTAAGAGCAGCCTATTGGACAGTCTTAGGGAAAGTTGTGATGATTATACCCCTGGTAACAAGGTAGTTGTTATGCACTTGAATAGCATAGTAAACATTCCTGATGATGATGAAGAGAGGGATCAATGAGATAGTGATGAGGATGATACCACCAATGACTAAATGAGGATCCAGGATGATGAGTTTAGGATGTCTTTTTAGTGACACTTAGGGTGACTTAGAGATCTTAGACTTACTTCATAGGGTTGAAGCAAGACAAAGGCAAGCTTAGGTCAAGTGCAGTATAGGAGAATCTCTAGATTGTGAAGTTGACAAGACTGGGTTTTAAGGCCACCAGGCTTGTCCATACTTATACAAAATTGAATGTCCTAAAGATAGTATAAGTAATAAGGTTCACTGATCAACAATTATTGTGCAGCAATCAATAGAGTCATGTGAACCTGAGACATAAAAGAAAAAAGAAAAAGAAAAAGAAAACCATTACAAGGTGCCTAAGCAAGTGCCTCATAACACAAGGGCCCCAACAATGCTTTGGATGTCTACAAGGACAAAGGAATTTCACTCCTCATTGTAATAACATTGCAGCCCCTATGCCAGCAGGAGAACCAATGGACATAGACAGAAATAGAGGACCATACCCTCATCTATGCTTCAATTGCAGAAAAGAAGGGCATTTCACACATGAATGTCCAGATCTGAAATGACCTCAAGGACAGCAGCAATGGAGAGGGAATGCAAGGACTCTCCAAAAAGTGCATACATTATCAGAAACAGATTTCCTGAAAGAGATGCAGCAGGAGTTCCAGGCATGTGGATTATGTCTTACTGACCATGAAGGCTCAAAGGGTACAGGACAACAGGGCTTTGGATTGGGTGGAAAGTGAGTGCAAGTTCACCATCCTACAATAGGTTTTCCATACTGATGATACAAATGTAGATCATCTCAATGCTTTAAACAAATTTATTTAACATGCATTGTTCCATCTCCATCTGAGTCTGAAATGAAGACTTAAGTGCCAAAGGTTACTCCTCCTTCAGAGAAAAAGGAATTCATCAGGATATTCAATATCACATAATCCCCTGAATCAAAAATCAAAATCAAACAGTGGATAGTGGAGCTACTTTGACAGTAGATACTCTACTAGACTCAGGGGCAACAGGTTTATATGTTGACAAAGAGTTTGTGAAGAAAAACAATTTGAGCACAAGAAAACTTACATGTCCTATCCCAGTCTACAATGTTGATGGATCACTCAACCAAAAAGGGTCTATTGAAGAAATGATTGATTTCATTATGTCTATCAATGACCATACTGAATGCACTACTTTTGCAATTTGGGCAAGAAGAATCTCATAGTTGGTGAATCATGGTTGAAAATACATAATCCTGAAATTGATTGGTCACAGAGTAGAATACATTCTACCTGATGCCCTTGCAGATGTGAAGTGTCTCAAAGCCAATTGACAAGTATGGAAGTCAAACAAAAGTTGATGAAACAGCAAAGCTGTGAAATACATGAAGAAGCCAAAGAATGGATTGCAGCTGAAGATGAATGTGATAGGATACTCATGGCCATGATAGACCAAAAGGAAATGGAGGCAGCCATTCAAAATATTAGCCAAGATCTTGCTACTGAAGCTGAAAGGAAGAAGTTGAGAAAACATTGTACCCAGAGTATATCATCATTTCAAATGGGTATTTGATAAAGAAGCATTTGATGAACTTCCTCCAAGATGTCCTTGGGATCATGCAATAGAACTTAAACCCTCTGCTGGTAAAGTTTATAACCTATCTCTTGTTGAACAAAAACAATTGGAACTGTTCATTGAAGAAAGTTTGAAGAGCAGTTGCATTCATCCTTCCAAATCTCCCATGGCTTCACCCTTTTTCTTTATAAAAACAGAAGATCTTAGATGCATCCAAGATTATCACAAACTCAATGATATGATCATCAAAACGGCTATCCCCTTCCTCTCATTTCAGAGCTTATTGATTGTCTTCATGGAGCATGATATTTCACCAAGATGGATGTCTGTTGGGGCTATAACAATGTACAGATCAAAGATGGTGATGAATGGAAGGCTGCCTTCATCCTTACAAGGGTTTTTTTGAACCTTTGGTTATGTTCTTTGGTCTCTGCAATAGTCCAGCTACTTTCCAAACAATGATGAACCATCTATTCCATGGCCTCGTCTCTAAAGGAGTTATAGTGGTTTATATGGATGACATACTCATTTTTATGGCCACTCTAGAAGAACATCAGAAGGTCACCAGAGAAGTCCTTCAAATACTCACAGACAATCTGTATGCACAGGCTTGGGCAAGCAAAGACAAACAATACTATTGCTAACATGAGCAAGAGCAGATCCCCGAATGGGGAGAGAACAGCCAACATGAGCTGCAGCAAGTGGTGAAGTGAGTGAACACAGAGAGTGAGTGATACCACATGGTTTAGGTATGCTGCAGGGATGTGGTGAGAAGGTAGAGCAGTAAGATGTAAGTGATACTCACTCAGACAATGTGTAAGATGTCTGAGGAGGCTGTAGGTAGAATGTCCATCTTATATAGTGCTGGTAGGTAGAATTGGTGCAGAGAGTATAATGGTGAAGTACAACAACTACCATAAAGAGGAGGGATGCACATTGTCCCAGAATGAGGAGTGGGATGTGAATGTTCACAGAAAGATGTGGATAGTCCATGGAGATGCAGTAGGAATGGAGTGTAATGTGTATGTATAGTGAAGTAAAGAGTACATGTGGAGCAAGCAGGAGCAAGCAGGGAAATGAGCCAAACAAAAATAGGTAAGAATGTACAGAAAAACTAACACCCCCCTCATCCAGCAAACTCACAGTGATGAGACCAAGAGCAGCATGCTGCAACTTGAAGGCAGCATGTGGCAGTGACTTGGTAAGGGCATCAGCAATGATGGAGGTGGAGGGAAGGAAATGAAGCATGATGAGGCCTTCCTTGATGCACTACCAGATGTAGTGGAACTTGGTGTTGATGTGTTTGGTTCCTTTACCCACAATCAGGTTGTTGGCAAGGTCAATAGACCCTTTGTTATCACCATAAAGTATCAGTGGAAGCAGGAGAGGAAGCCTGAGTTTTGCCATGGCACTTTGGTACCATTTGGCTTGCACAGTGGCTTGGGAGAGTGTGATATATTCCACCTCTGTTGATGAAAGAGAGACTATGTGTTGGCACCTTGACAAACATGAGATGGCACTGCCATGCAGCATGAACACAAATGCACCAGTTGAGTGTCAATCTGCTAGCAATGTGGCCCAGTCTGAGTCAGAGTGTGCAGTAATGACACTGCTGGTGGTAATGTTGTAATGCAGTGTGAGTGCAATGGTGCCAGTGAGGTAGCACAGCATGTGCTTGGTGACTGTGAGGTGTTCTTGGCTGAGGTTGGTGGTGTAATGTGTGAGTGTATTGATGGTGAACACAATGTTAGGGTGTGAGATGACTGCAACATACATCAGGCTTCCAATCACCTGCTGGTATGTAGATTGTATGGCAGTGCTGGCTGTGCCATTGAAGGGGATGAGTGGAGTTGCAGGTGACAGCAGTGTGGTTGCAACATTGCACCTGGCCATGCCAAAGCAAAACACAACATCAGCAATGTACTGTGACTGGCAGAGGGTGAGCATCTTGTGCTCATGATCATGCATGATTTTGAGGCCGAGATAGGTTGTAGTTTCTCCTAGGTCTGTCATTTCAAAGTTTGTGGCAAGGGCATGTTTCAGCTCCAGTACCTTGTTGAGGTCACTGCCAAAAATGGTGATGTCATCAACATATAGTACAAGGAGGGGAAAGAGGTCCCCCCCCACTTGATGTACAACCTAGTATCAGAGTTTTATGCAGCTGGGTGTCCAGGCAAGCATCCATCTTGGCATTCCAATGCTGTGCAGCCTGCTTGAGGCCATAGATGAATTTGTGGAGATGACACACCTTTTCCACAAAGTCTGCTAGTTTGAAGCTGTCCAGCTGGTGCATATACAGCTCCTCCTTGATGTCACCATTGAGGGAGGTGCTTTTGACATCCATAGAGTGTATGTGCCAGTCACAGGAGGCAGCCTGAGTGAAGAGGAGTAGCAGGGACTCAAATTGTGTGACAGGTGAAAATACTTCATCATAGTCAATGCTGTGAACTTGTTTGAACCCTTTGGCAATGAGTCATGTGTAGTACCAGCCATTGTTCTTCAACATGAAGACCCACTTGTTGGGTATGGCAGTGCAATCAGGTGGCAGGTCAATGAGGGACCATGTACCCATTTCTTCAAGCATTGTGAGCTCACATCAACATGCAACATCCCAGTCAGCAGAGTTGGGTGATGCATGGGCTTTGTGTAGTGTGAGAGGGTCACTGGATGTAGCTGTGGCAGTGAGCAGAGACAAGAGAGAAGGACATGCACCAGGAGTGGTAAATTCATCATCATCAGATGAGTCCTGTAGAATGTCTGTGTACATGCAGTCACCATAAGCATTATTGACATAGTGTGTGGGACAGTGGGTGGTGCAAGCAGACTGGCATGGGGGTGGTGTGGGTGTGACCAGTTCTGCAGGCATGGCAGAGAAGATGGAGGTGGTGCTGGTGTGATAGGACTCAGCAATGCATACACAGGCTCATGCACACCCAACAGTGCAGAACACTATGCATGACCCCTACTGCCATCACCATTGTACCCTGCATGTGGGACAATGACACTGGGGACATGATCTGAGAAATATGTGGCATACACATGAGTAGGCACAGGAGGGGCCACAGACAGTGGTGTGACAGGCAGTGCCAGTCCATGCAGGCAAGGAGGTGAAGCTAGGGTAGTAGGCAGCACAAGTAGTTGGCCTGGAGTGGGAGCAGCCATGGGCAAAGCACCTGCAGGAGTGATTGCAGTCACGGTAGGTGTGATTGGCAGCAGGATGCTGTCCATAGCTGGTAAGTCTAGTTGACTGTTGTGCAGAGGTGAGTCAGAGTTGGAGTCAGATGACAAGGAATCAGGTGGTGAAAGTGGCAAGAGCAGTGCTGGAGGTGGAGCAGCTGTGGATGAAGACTGTGGTTGAAGGGGAAACATCAGCTTGTCAAAGACAGCATCACAGGAAATGACCATCTGCTGAGTCACATGATCCCAAAACTGCCATGCTTTGGAACCAGGCTCTAAGCCTAGAAACACCATTGGCATTACATGTGGGTCAAGTTTGGTTTGTCATTCAGCAGGCATTGTGACATATCCAAGACACCTAAATGCATGGAAGTAAGAGACATTGGGAATGTGTTTTCCAGTCCATAGTTGGTGCAGTGTAAACCAGCCTTTGGTGCATTGCAGTGTGCAGTTGTAGATGTGGATCACACATTGTAGTGTGTATTCCCAGAAACCTTGGGACATGGAGGCACTGTGCATCATGGCGTCAATGATAGTGCAGTTCCAATGCTTCACATGACCATTCTGTGCCAGAGAGTATGGGGCAGTGAGGTTATGTGATGCACTGCTGTGCTCAAGCACCACATGGACTGTTGCATTAACATACTCACCACCATGATCACCTCAAAGGATTTTGAGTTTACATTCTGACTGAGTCTCAGCCCAAGCTATAAATGTTACAAGGCACTTGCTTTGGCACCTTGTAACAGTTTCTTTTTTTCTTTCTTTCTTTCTTCTTATCTTACTTACTAAGTAAAGTGTAGTATTATTACTACAAGTGTGAGCTCAGCTCCACTTTATTTAGTAAGGACTCATCTTCCTTTTCCCTTTTATAGTACTTAAGTATTTACATACTTAAGTGTGAGCTTAGCTCCAAGTACTGTAAAAGACTTATCTGTTTCTTTTATCTTTCTTTCTTTATCTACATTTACTTGCTAAGGACTATCACTATACAATTAGCAAGGACTTGTCTTATCTCATCATTGATTACCTTTGTTTACCTCTTGTTCACTTTTGTGCTTGTGGTTGAGCCACTTACTATACCCATTGGACATGTCTTTAGTCATGTGACTATGTTGATTGCTGTGCAATCATCACTGATCCATAGACCTTCTTTACTTGTACTATTTTCAGCACTCTAGTTTTGTATAAGTAGTTGAAGGAATGGTTGTTGGAGATTGAGCACAGTCCATGCAAGCTTATGTGATCTCACAGTGTGGGTGCAGTGTGGATGCAGGGTCTAGGATATATAAATTAGCTACTTTTTTTGTATGCATGCATGTGATTGCCCTACCTTTTACCCACCCCCTGTAGGACAAACATGTCATCTTGCAAGTGTTTGACCATGTGTTTCAACACTGGTGGTCTTAAACTCCAGTCTTGTCAACTTCACAATCTAGTGTCAGGCCACTTCTATTTGTTTCTTATTTTTCTTCATTTTTCCTATATTTCTTATGTCTCTATTGTCATAGATCTTATAATCACTCCAGGTCTACCAAAGTGGTTCTCATGGTCATGCATTCTATTTGTTTGTCTTTATTGGCTGATGATGCACCAGTTGTCCAATCTCTGATCAGCCTGATTACAAAGTAGTTATGACTCCTTTTCTCACTGTTGTTGCAGCACCTTACTTATTGTTCTCACCCTGACTGTGGAGTGCTTACTTATTGTTCCCACTGTTGCTGCACTTATTGTACAGCACTGATGTGTCCCTTCTATTATTAGCTATAACCTCATCTCTTCTTGTTCTCATACTCCAGCCCTATAGTGTATAGCATGGTCTGTGCACTGACTCCAGTACTATAAATACAGTAGTCCACTTAGTGTTTTATCCCCAGTTTTGATCGTCTGGGATATCTGCTAGGTGCAGTAGCCTTTAGTCCCTTTCTTGTCTTACCTTACTGATTATACATCTGGGATATCTACTAGTCCAAGTGTGATTGTCCTTTTGTTTTAGCTTCCTCCCTGTTGTTTGGCTTTGACATAGTGTTGGCCTCACAATTGATCAAAACACCCTCTCCCACCACATTCATTGCTTCCCTCCACCTCCCTTCCCTGCAGACCAGTGCTTTCACCTGCACTTTGTCTGCCACCCCTTTTACACCATAGGCTTTGTATCAAACCCAAGTCCTCTTCTATCATGACCTTTTCTTTCCTCACCCTCCTCTCCACTGCTACCAACATTGTGACTGGCAGAAGCATGAGAGTGAGTGCACCTGCACTTTGTGGATGAAAGTCTATGTCCCTTGCTCACCCTCCTCTATCCTTCAACTCTTGGTCAGGCACTACAGTGTTCAACCCATCCACATCCACATTGCACCCAGTGACATCCTCCACAGCACACATGTGGTGGACCCTAGGAGTGGACAGATTGATATGCAGTTGTGGACAATCTGGGAGGACCACTTTGGATGAGAGGATTCCTGGGAACAGTGTGGGTCTTCTGACAGCCCAGGGACCACCCACCCCTTCTACATGCTGCCCTCATCCCCCTCACACTTGCTCTAGGACAGAGCAACTCTTAGATCAAGGTCTAAGTGTTAATTTTTACTTGCTTTTTCCACCACTCACCCCTCCACTATCTGCCTCCATCTCCACCATCGCCTTCTAGCTTGGCATGTGCAAGTCATTATACAATGTTGAAGTGAACATTCAACAAACCACAAAAGGTTTCCCCTGTGGCTGCTCCCCAATCCTAGGTCAGAGTATTGGAGAAATCAAGACAGGAGGTATTGTGTTAAGTACCCTCCTACCCTATTCAAGGAATTGTTGTATCAATATTACAATGACCCTTCCCTTGTCCCTCCCCCTGTCCTACTTGAATTAGCAACTCATCCAGACTGTGCTTTTCACATCAATCCCCATCATCATTTCACATCTTACATCACAGGAGGCCCAGAAATGTCTACATACTAGAGTAGACATATCATCTTTCAAAGTCTTCATGGTTTTCTTGTTTGTCTGTTCCATCATCCATGCATTTTATTGAAAATATAGTGCTTCTGTTGTATGACAGAGCATGTAATTGATGTAACATTGCTCAACTACAGAAGTACAGGAACTCTTATTAAAGTCATCTGACAAATTTTCAGACAAGCTGTCACAAGATCAGTGGAGCAATTGGAGTTGGAGACAGTAGTCCCCTCCACAACACAGAGAGGACAGTGGAGAACCAGAATCACACTCAAGGAATCAATTTGAGAGTTTAGCAGATCAAGAACCATTGACGCCCCTCCACTTGGAACCAGACATAGAAGGTCTTGGTACAGCCTTAGCAGCAACTCTTCAAACTTTGTCTGCAGCATTTGCTCAAATGGATCAAGAGCAAAATCAACCAACTTTTGTGGAGATGATGAAGATGATAATGAATCAGTGGCAGCTGCTTCAACAACAACAGGAGACAGTGGTGAATCTTCTGAGCTGTTTGGCAACATTCAAAGGAGGAGGTTCCTCTTCAGGGCAAGGAACAGACCTCCCACCCCAGGTCCACCTCCCCAAGGTTTGCATTGCCAAACCAACTCCTTTTGATGGAGACAAAAAGAAGTTCCAGTCATATCTGGATCAAATTTATGTGCACATCCAGAATACAGTGATAAAGACAAAGTCACTGTTATTTTGTCTTACATCAAAGGAGGTTATGCCAAAGAATGGAAAAAAGGAATACTGCAACAAATCAAAGCTCACCAAGCAGACCCAATGTGTCATGACAAACCATTCAAAGACTTTGATGATCTCTTAATGATGATGAAGATTACCTTTGGAGATCATAATGAAGAACAAATGGCTCAACA
Source organism: Albatrellus ellisii (assembly GCA_003314395.1). NCBI lineage: Eukaryota > Fungi > Basidiomycota > Agaricomycetes > Russulales > Albatrellaceae > Albatrellus > Albatrellus ellisii. Next base: position 29,500 of record QLPN01003570.1, read on the forward strand.
GAAATTAACTACCATTTCACAGGGAAGCAGATATATAGAGGAATATATCACAGAATTCCTCCTCTACAAAACAGCATCTGGATGTAATGATGGTGCACTATGCACATTGTTAAAAAAGGGGATGAATTGTTCCCTTTGTGAGCACAGGTATGGGCAAGCAGCAAGAAAGAAAAGTATACTGTTTGATTGCAGCATAGTGAATGCGTGGAGAAATGTGGTGGAGAATATACTCCAGAGTGTGGTGACGTGTGTAGACATTCTAGTAAAAACATCTAGCATAGTGGTAAGTGGGGGCCTTTCCTTATGTAGTGTTAGTGAGCTAAGGTTGAAGTGGAGTATGTGTTATGAGGCACTTGCTTTGGCACCTCGTAACGGTTTCTTTTTTTTCTTTTTTCTTTTCTTACTTACTAGTAAAGTGTAGTATTATTACTACAAGTGTGAGCTTAGCTCCACTTTACTTAGTAAGGACTTATCATTTTCTTTCTCTTTTATAGTACTTAAGTATTTACATACTTAAGTGTGAGCATAGCTCCAAGTACTATATTAGACTTATCTATTTTCCTATTTTTCCTCTCTTTATTTATTACAACATTTACTTGCTAAGGACTATTACTATACAATTAGCAAGGACTCTCATTTTTCGCTCTTATTTACCTTTGTTTACACCTGGTTCTAGTCGCGCTTGTGGCTGAGCCACTTATATCACATGGACGTGTACTTACTGCGCCTTACTGCGCATATTCGTTTACTTACTGCACCTTACTGCGCAACCTTACTATACTTAGATCTCCAGCCTTGTATAAAAAGTTGACAGACTGGCGGTCTTAAACCCCAGTCTTGTCAACTTCGCAATCTAGGGATTCTCCTTACACTGCGCTTGAATTAAGCTTGCTATAACCTCACTTCCTCTCAGAACTAAGCCTAAGAACTCTAAACTCACTAAGACATCTTACACTAAAGTCAAACTGGATCCTCGTATCGTTATTGGTGGAATCATCCTCATAACTATATCGTTGATCCCACTCTTCATCGTCATCCGGAATCTCTATTACGTTCATCAAGCCAATATCCAAACCTTGGTTACCAGGAGTAACAGTTTAGACCTTCCCTAAGACCGTCCAATAGGCCACTCTTAGCAGTATGAATGTAAGTGTTGAATGTGGTATACAAACATGGTAGTGGTTTTAGTAAGTGATTAGAACATGCATCAGTAGGGACGTAAAGAAGATGTATATAGGTGTAAGTGGAGTGAAGCTGAGCAATTACTGTGGATATTTCCAACACCCTTCTCCAGTCTTGTTATGTGGAAACACTGCTTCCCAATGATTTGGATGGTTGGTTTAGAAGAGCAAGAATCAGGGCATATGTCTGGCAGGACATGCAAAATTTGGAGTCAACATGGGGATGAAGACAGACACAGGGGCAACAGCAACAATATGGATGATCTCAAGGACAGCAGTGGAACTTTACTCCTCATCGAGAATTCACGCCTGCTACAGTTCCTGCTGGAGAACCGATGAATGTTGATAGGGCTAGAGGACCATGCCCTTGACTCTGTTTCAACTGTGGAAGAGAAGGACATTTTGCACAAGAATGTCCAGAACCAAGACATCCTCAAGGACAACAAAGAAGGGGGAATGCAAGGACCCTTCAAGAGATGCATGTGCTGATTGAGGCAGACTTCTTGGCTGAGATGCAGAAGGAGTTTCAGGCACATGGTCTTAGACTGAATGATCCAAATGGCTCAAAGAGTGGAGCACAACAGTCAGGTTTTGGGTTGGATGGGAGCTGAGCACAAGTTTGCCATCCTACAATAGGTTTTCTATGCTTTGGACTGATGATATGGATGTTGATCATCTCAATGCTTGTACACAAATTTATTTAACACACATTGTTCCATCTTGCTCTCAGTCCAAAGTGAAGCCTCAAGTGCAACAGGTTATCCCTCCTGTCAAGAAAAAGGAATACATCTGAACAACATTTGACATTACAAGTTTCCCTGAAATGAAACTTAAAATCAAAACAGTGGATACTTGAGCTGTCTTAGAATTCAATGCTCTATTGGATTCAGGGGCTACTTGGTTATATGTTGACAAATAATTTGTCAAGAAAAATAACTTAAACACAAAAAACTTGCAAAACCTATACCTGTCTACAATGTTGATGGATCACTCAATCAAGGAGGATCTATTGAAGAAATGATTGATTTCATTCTGACTATTGATGGCTATACTGAACATGCTACTTTTGCAGTCTGCAATTTGGGCAAAAAGAATGTCCCTGTCAGTGAATCATGGTTGAAAATCCATAACCCTGAAATCAATTGGTTACAGGGAAAAATACATTTCACCAGATGTCCATGCAGATGTGAAGTACATCTCAAAGCCAATAGACAAGTATGGAAGTCAAATAAGAAGCTGATGAAGCAGCAAAATCAAGCCACACATCAAGAAGCTGAAGAATGGATTGCAGCTGAAGAAGGAGATCAGATATTGATGGTCATGGTAGATCAAAAGGAAATGGAGGCATCCATTCAAAATATTAGCCAAGACCTTGCTATTGAAGCAGAAAGGAAGAAATTGAAAAAGAATTTCAAAGATATCATACCCAAAGCATATCATCATTTCAAACAGGTATTTGACAAGGAAGCATTCAATTCTCTCCCTCCTAGATGTCCTTGGGATCATGCAATTGAACTTAAACCAGGTGCAAAACCATCTGCTGGTAAATTTTACAATCTCTCTTTGGATGAACAAAAACAATTGGAATTGTTTATTGAAGAGAATTTGAGAAGTGGTTGTATTCGTCCTTCGAAATCTCCTATGGCATCACCTTCTTTATCAAAAAGAAATCTGGAGATCTTTGACCCATTCAAGATTATTGCAAGCTCAATGATGTGATGATCAATAACAGCTATCCACTTCCTCTCATTTCAGAATTGATTGATCATCTTCATGGAGCACAGTATTTTACCAAGATGGACATTCATTGGGGCTACAACAATGTCAGAATCAAGGATGGTGATGAATGGAAAGCTGCTTTTTGTCAAAATTTGCTTCTATTCCACAGCACCGGACACACTGTCTAAGCTGTTATTTTTCATATTAACTCATTCATCACTATTAGACTCTTACCTTTCCCCTTTTGGAACATCTCTTAATTCTGTATGATTCAGACTCCTCTCCAATTTCGAGTCCTCTTTACTATATCTTCTCTACTCCCTTGCTATACTACCTCAGCACTTCTACTCCTGCTGAGGTATGTAACTTTCTGAACACTCTCCATCATCTATCTGACAACTACCTGGATTGGCACAGTCATTCTGCCTCTTTGCATACTGCTACCTTTGTGTACACTTCTTTCTGATCTCTCTTCAGGTGTCATGTCTCTGGACATTAGTCCTTTTGCCAATCCCTCAAAAAACAATGTGGCTTCAAGCCTTATCATATCTATCTGTAATCTGTCTGCTGTGCACATCCCTATGCCTGTTTCAACACTTTTGTCACTAACAAGGGTTTGTTTGAACCTCTTGTTATGTTCTTTGGTCTTTGCAATAGCCCAGCTACTTTCCAAACAATGATGAACAACCTACTCCATGGTCTTATCTCCAGAGGAGTTGTGGTGGTCTATCTGGACAACATCTTGATATTGTTCACACAGGTATGAGCAGGTAACTAAGACAAGTGTGATTGTTGTGATAATAGACAGCATGTCCCCAATTGGGGAAAGATCAGGCAATAGACCTGCAGTGAGTAAGAGAGACCATGAATGCAGCAAGGGTGACATGGTGTGGTGAGAGGTGCTGCAGGGAAGAGGTGAAAAGGATGTAAGAGTAAGATGGGAAGTGAACTCACTCAGACATGTGGGTAGGACGTCTGAGGAGGTTGTATGTATGTAGTCCATCTTATATAGTAGGGTTGTAGGTAGAGTTGAAGTGGAGTATATAAGTAAAGTACAACAGCTACCTAATGTGAGGGGACACACGTTGTCCCAGAGGTGTAGGTGGAGTGAGAGGCTTTGGAGATGTGGTGGGTAGTCCGAGGCGAAGATGAAGAAGTATGTGTTGTATGTATATGTAGTGTGTGTGTATGGTGGAAGGGTGCCAAACAATAGTATAGTGACTCATACAGTATGTCAACAGATCTTTACAGCAACATTGGAAGAATATCAAAAGGTCACACAGGAAGTACTTCAAATACTTGCAGATAACAAACTTTATCTCAAACCAGAGAAATGCAAATTTGAACAGACATCTATAGACTTCCTTGGCCTGAAGATTTCCTTTGACAGGATTGCTATGGATCCAGTCAAGGTACAGGGTATCAAAGACTGGCCAATTCCACAAAACCTTCATGATGTCCACTCATTTTTGGGTTTTTGCAATTTCTATTGACATTTTATTCTTGGGTTCTCCAATATTGCTAAACCCTTGAATGAGCTCATGCAGAAGGACATCAAGTGGCATTGGAATGATGAACAGCAGTTGGCTTTCACTTGTCTGCAAGATGCTGTATGGTCTGAACTGGTTTTAGTTTTTCCAGATGAGCAGTATCCATTCAGAGTCCAAGTGGATAGTTCTGGTTACACTACTGGCACAGTTCTTTCAGAGCTTTGACAGGATAACAAGTGGCATCCAGTTGCTTACCTCAGTAAGGGTTTATCCCCTGCTGAGCATAACTATGACATCTATGACAAGGAGATGTTAGCTGTCATCTGTGCTTTGGAAGCATGGCATCATTACCTTGAAGGTTCCATTCACCCTGTTCAAGTCATCACTGACCATAAGAATTTGGAATACTTCATGATGGCCCAGAAACTTAATTGTTGTCAAGCTCATTGGTTGCTTTATTTGTCTTGATTCCAGATCAATATGGTCCACAAACTGGGCACTACCAATATTCACCCTGATCTCCTCTCAAGACATTTGGACCATAAGAAGGGGGTAGAAGATGACAACAAGAATGTTATCTTGCTCAAACCAGAATTTTTCAAACACAACATTTCACTTGCAGCACTTCACCCTCCTGTCATAAAGAAGATTATGGACACTCAAAAAGATGACCATGACTATATCATATGGGACAAGTCAGATGCAGACTTAAGGAAAACTGCAATGTTCACACAATGGAGTGAAGATGATAAGAAGACACTCCTTTATGATGGGAAACTTTATAGTTCCAGAAACAATGTATGCAGACCTGTTGAAGACCTGCCATGATTCACCACTTGCAGGACATCCAGGTTACAAGAAAACATTAGAAATGGTCTGAAGCCATTTCTGGTTCCCAAACATGGCATCTTATATCGAGAAGTATGTCAAGGGATGTGACTTGTGCCAAAGGACAAAAACCTTCCCCACAAAACCACAAGGAGAGTTGATGCCTAATGAAATTCCCTCATGACCTTGGCAGATTATCTCCACAGATCTCATAGTCAAATTACCTGAAAGCCAAGGCAATGACTCTATACTTATGGTCATGGATCATTTCACAAAAATGATCCATGCTATTCCAACTACAGAGACAGTCACAGCAGAAGGAGTTGCATGTCTCATGAGAGATCATGTTTGGAAACATCATGGTCTTCCAGAGAAAGTGCTATCTGATCAAGGACCACAATTTGCATCACAAGTAATGTGTGAACTCAATTGTTTATTGGAGATTCAAACAGCTACTTCTACAGCATATCATCCCCAAACTGATGGACAAACAGAGTGGATAAATCAAGAGATTTCCATATCTTCATTAATCATTGACAGAACAATTGTGCAAGCTGGTTACTGATGGCAGAATTTGCCTATAACAATCATATTCATTCAGCAACAAAATATTCACCATTTATGCTGAATTATGGACAAAATCCTCAAATGGGCAATGAACCTCATACATCTACCAAGATTGACTCAGTGGACAAGTTTGTAGCAGGGCTAAAATGCATCAGAGAAGATGCAGAGGTGTCATTGAAGAAGGCAGCAGAAGATATGAAGAAGTTTTATGATGAAAATAGGGGTAAAACACCATTGGAGATAAAGTCTGGTTGGAAGCCACCAACATTGACACAGGAAGACTGATGAAGAAACTGGATCACAAACACCTTGGGCCATATGAAGTACTTGAAGTATTGTCCAACAATGCATATCATCTTAAACTCCCAAAGGTGATAAAGATTCATCCTGTCTTCCATGTTGTCCCTATGTCAAAGATGTCATAATCAAAAGGGAAATCTGTCCCCCTCCTCCCCCCATCATCAAGAATGGTGTTAAAGAATATGAAGTTGAAGAAATTCTCAATAGTCATCTCTCTCATGGTAAGGTTCAATATCTGGTCAAATGGAAGGACTACCCTGCAGAAAAGAATTCTTGGGAACCTGCTTCAGTATTGATGGAAGGTGTTGATATGCTCAAGAGGTACCACAAAGAGAATCCTCAAGCAATACATTCAGTGGCCATTTATTCCCTTTACCAGATGGAATATTCACCTGAATTGATGACTCAACCACATTACACTTGACAACTTCAGGAAGATACTCTTCCATCCACTCTGCCAGTTCTTGATGAAGGATATGAAGAAATCTCCTTTGACATTATTGACAATGAAGATGACCATACAGATGAAGATGATGATGGAATTATTACACCCAAGTCATATGAAGATTTAAAAGAATTACCTAAATCTTCATCATTCCCCTTTCTCCATTGCTCTTTGCTGGCATTCCTTTCAAATCCATGGAAGAAGAAGAAGATATTTGCCATGCATGTTCATCTCCATTTTTTGCTTGTCAAGACATCTCACCTTAAGAAGGGGGTATTTGTCAGGCCACTTCTATTTTTTTCTTATTTTTCCTATATTTCTTATGTCTCTATTGTCATAGATCTTAGAATCACTCCAGATTTACCAAGGTGATTCTCATGGTCATGCATTCTATTTGTTCATCTTTATTGGCTGATGATGTGCCAGTTTTCCAATCTCTGATCAGCCTGATTACAAAGTAGTTATGACTCCTTTTCTCACTGTTGCTGCAGCACCTTACTTACTTATTGTTCTCACCCTGACTGTGGAGTGCTTACTTATTGTTCCCACTGTTGCTGCACTTATTGTACAGCACTGATGTGTCCCTTCTATTATTAGCTATGACCTCATCTCTTCTTGTTCTCATACTCCAGCCCTATAGTGTATAGCATGGTCTGTGCACTGATTCCAGTACTATAAATACAGTAGTCCACTTGGTATTTTATCCCCAGTTTTGATCATCTGGGATATCTGCTAGGTGCAGTAGCCTTTAGTCCCTTTCTTGTCTTACCTTACTGATTATACATCTGGGATATCTGCTAGTCCAAGCATGATTGTCCTTTTGTTTTAGCTTCCTCCTTGTTGTTTGGCTTCAACATAGCCTCAGCCTCACATCTAGGGATTCTCCTTTACTGTGCTTGACCTAAGCTCACTACCAAACTCACTTCACTTCTAAGAACTAAGTCTAATATCTCTAAGTCACTCTAAGTGTTGCTAAAGACATCCTAAACTCATCATTCTGGATCCTTGTTTAGTCATTGGCAGTATCATCCTCATCACTATCTCATAATCCCACTCTTCATCGTCATCAGGAACAGTTATTACACCTATCAAACACATATCAATTACCTTGTTAATAGGGGTATTGTTATAGCAAACCTTCCCTAAGACCGTCCAATAGGCTGCTCTTAGCAATAAAGGTGGTGAGTGCAAGTGATAGGCTGCCTTTTGACCAGAGAGTGCAGGCAACTGCACAACCTGAAAAGTCATCTATAAACAATGTGAAATAGGTTGAACCATGCATGGAGGTAGTTTGCATGGGGCTGACAAGGTCACTGTGGATGAGATTGAGTGGTTGTGCAGCACACTTTGAAGATGGATGAAAAGGGTGATGGTGGGTTGACTAGACACACATCCTGCACATGGAGTCAGTGTGACAGAACTATTCATGGTGACATCATAGCCTGAGACACTCACAGAAGTCTGTAGTTTGTGTAGCCAGGCTTGTGGGGCATGAGCAAATCTTGTATGCCAAGTTGCATCAGATGGTTTGAGGGTGGAGAGGTGTGTTAAGGCAGATGAGGAGGTGATTTGGAATGACAACCAGTATGTGCTGCTTCATCTCTTCCCTATTGCATGAGTGATGATGGTGCTAGTGGAGACATGGCACTTGGCCTTGGTATAGGTGACTTGTAGGTCTTTGGCTGTGAATTGCAGTATGGAAATGAAGTGCACACCAGTGTCAGGAGTGTACAAGACTCATTGTAGTGTAACTCGTTCAACATTACCCTTGACAATGGTTGTTGCCTGTACAGTTCCAATGCCTAGATATGGGATGGTAGAGTTGTTTCTGAGGTAGATTTGCCTGGGTATGTTGAGAACAGAACCTGGAACAAAATTAGCAGTGTGTGGACTAATGTGGTTGCTTGCACCACTGTCCAGCATTCATTAATTACATGCATTGAAATAAAACAAAGTTGAGGAGGCACCTCCCATCATGTTCAAGATAGAACTAGCAGTTATATCAGGTGGTACAGGAGATGGTGGATTGATAGTAGCAGCAGCAGCAGCAGCAGCAGCAGCAGTAGACTTAGTGTTCCTAGCCCTCTTCAACTCTGGGTGTAAAACCCAGCAAAACTCATCTGAGTGGCCACCAGGACTGCACTTGGTGCACATGTAACAGTTTAGCTTTGGGTTGCCATGGGAAGTGAGTTTAGAGGATGATGGGTTTGAAGAAAATGATGTGGGAGCCATGAAGCTGCACACACACTGTGTGGATGATAGAAGAGTTGTGCTGGCATTCCTGAAGAGTTGGTTGCTTTCCTCTGTGGTACATTTGCATACTGTATTGCTCTTGATTTTGTAGAGATTGACCTGTGTAGCAAGGAAAAGTGAGACCATGTTTGACCAAGATTCTGGCAGTCCCATGAGCATGGTCAGAGCCATGTCATTGTTAGAGACAACTTTGCTGCTTTCTGTGAGCTTGATGCACACAAGCTGTAAGGTTTCAATTTTTTTTGCAAACAGTTCAGTGTCAGAGTATTTGAACTGTTGGAAAACATGTAGTGAGTGAAAGGTTGACATGCCTCCACATACTCTGTATTCATCTTTCAATGTTTGCCAGTTAATGTCTGATGTTTTGGTGTCATTGATGTGGTGATCAGTGGTAGGGCCAGTGAAAAGGCTGAGGTAGGCATTGGCAGTGTTGTCATCTTTTTGCTAAGAGCAGCCTATTGGACAGTCTTAGGGAAGGTCTGATACAATAATACCCCTGGTAACAAGGTAATTGATACAGGCTTGATAGATGTAATAACCATTCCTGATGACAATGAAGAGAGGGATCAACAAGATAGTGATGAGGATGATAATGCTGATGACTAAATGATGATCCAGAGTGACAAGTTTAGGATGTCTGAGTGACATTTTTAGAGATCTTAGACTTAGTTCTTAGAGTTTAAGCAAGAGGATAGCAAGCTTAGATCAAGTGCAGTATAGGAGAATCCCTAGATTGTGAAGTTGACAAGACTGGGGTTTAAGACCACCAGTCTTTCAACTACTTATACAAAACCAGAGTCCTAAATATAGTAAAGTTCATTGATCAATGATGAATGCACAGTAATGCACAGTAAGTTGCATCCATGGTGTAAGTAATGTGACTCAGCCACAAGCATGAAGTGAACAAGTGATAAACTAAGGTAAATAAAGGTGAGAAATGGGAGTCCTTGCTAATTGTATAATAACAGTCCTTAGCAAGTAAATGTAGATAAATAAAGAAAGATAAAAGGAAAAAGATAAGTCTAATATAGTACTTGGAGCTAGGCTCACACTTAAGTATGTAAATACTTAAGTACTATAATAGAGAAAAAGAAAGATGAGTCCTTACTAAGTAAAGTGGAGCTAAGCTCACACTTGTAGTAATAATAGTATGCTTTACTAGTAAGTAAGATAAAAGAGAAAGAGAAAGAAAAAAGAAAACCATTATGAGGTGCCAAAGCAAGTGCCTCATAACACTTTTCTCCATTGGTCAATTTTGTCCTGATTAAGAATTGGAATTGTGCTGGTGAGGTGTGAGACTTCTGGCCTTGTAGCCATTCCAGGTTTGGTGAGTTTTACTCCAAATACTATAAAGCATCCTTCCTTCTTTTATCTTCCTTTATTTATTATAACATTTACTTGCTAAGGACTATTGCTATACAATTAGCAAGGACTCATCCCATTTCAGCTTTTGTTTATCTCTTGTTTCATTTGTGCTTGTTGTGAGGCTGATGCTGATGCCAAAGCTGAACAACTGAAGAAAAGGCTAAAACAACAAAAGGATTAATCACACTTCAAGCTAGTGGATATCCCAGATGATATAATCAGTAAGGTAAAACAAGAAAGGACTAGAGACTACTGCACCTAGTGTGTCAGACTCCTATTGCTGACCTTATTCCCTGCTGTTATTATTTCTTTCTTTTATGTTTCTCTTTAGATCATCTGATAAGATAAGATCTTCATATTATCTTTTACATCTTATCTTGTTGGATATCTTACTTACTGTTGTTATGGTCTTCTTGGGGATAGTTCCCACAGCTGCTGCACATCTGTAAGCTGTGATCCCACACTTGCTGTGCTCTAGTTACTGTATGACCTGCCCTTAGGTACTGCACCTGGTCTGTGTGCATTCCATAGTACTATAAGTAGTTAGGTAGCTAGACAAATAGACTCCAGCTTGTTACAGCTGGTTCATCCCCTTCTTCTATGGCTGAGTCCTCTCATCCCTTGGCCTAGATCCAAGGCAGCTCCCAGTAAGCCCTTCCAAAGGAAGGCAGGGATACATTGGGAGTCAGTGGTCTTGTGCTGTGGATGTCCACTGTAGGCTTGATGATCCTGACATAGTGGATATCCCAGATGATCAGAACTGGGGATAAAACACAAAGTTAACTACTGTATATATAGAATTGGTAACAGTGCATGGACCATGCTATACACTATATGGCTGGAGTATGAGGACAATAAGGAATGAGGTCATAGCTAATAATAGAAGGGACACATCAGTGCTATACAATAAGTGCAGCAACTGTGAGAACAATAAGTATTCTGCAGTAACCATGAGAAAAACAGTCATACCTATCTCATAAGCAGGCTGATCTGGGATCTGATGGCAGGTGCATCATTGGACAATAACAACAAACAAGAGGAATGCATAACCATGGGAATCACTTTGATAGATCAAGAGCAATCGTAAGATCTATAGTAATAGAGACATAAGAAAAATATGAAAAATGAAGAGCAAAATAAGGGAAATAATAGCAGCCTGACACTTGTGGCTACTTTACAATAGCTTACTATGGGCATGACTTAGTCACATGATCTTGTTGATTGCTGTGCAATCATCATAAATCAGTGAACTTTAACTACTTGTACTATCTTTAGGACTCCAGTTTTGTATAAGTAGTTGAAAGACTGGTGGTCCTAAACCCCAGTCTTGTCAACTTTGCAATCTAGGGATTCTCCTATACTGCACTTGACCTAAATCTGCTTTCATCTCTTTTGAACTTGAAGAACTAAGTCTAAGATCTCAAGTCATCCTAAGTGTCACTAAGACATCCTAAACTTGTCACACTGGATCCTCATTTAGTCATCAGCAGTATCATCCTCATCACTATCTCATTGATCCCTCTCTTCATTGTCATCAGGAATGTTTACTATGCAATACAAGCACACAACAACTAACTTGTTCCCAGGGGTATAGTTATTGTGAACTTTCCCTAAGACTGTCCAATATGCCACTCTTAGCAATTCCCATGGTTATGCATTCCTTTTGTTCATCTTTATTGGCCAATGATGCACTTGTCATCCAATCCTGGATCAGCCTGCTTATGAAGTAGTTATGACTGTTTTTCTCACTGTTACTGAGGAATTGTAAGACAGTAGTCCTACATATCCCATAAGGGAGACTAGTGCACACTCAACTAAGGATCATGTTGGAAATACCAATGGTACTTGTTCAGCTTCACTCTACTCATCTATACATGTCTTCCTTATGTCCTTACTGACGTATGTTCTACTTACTTACTTAACTCACTACCACGTTCTAGACTGCTCTAGACCCACTTACATCACTACAACCACGTTTGTGTAGCACGTACTACACCCCCACTTACAACCCCACATTTACACTCCACCTGAACTCAATTCAGAGCACACTACATATACTACACTCCCCACTTTCTGTAGCAAAACAGCATTATACAAAATGTCATACCATGTCTCCCCACTCTGCACCTTAGTGTGCATCACTTACCACTATGCCCTCACCACCTGCTTCTTTCTCTTGCTCATTGGCTCCTTCCTGCGCTCACAGATCACTCCAAAGAAGAGGATTTGCCAGCCATAACAAGCTGGAGTATATTTGCTATACTACAGGAACATATATACTAAAGGAAAGTGCACACAGACCAATGCAGTACTCTAGGGCAGGTGCTACAGTAAATACCCACAGTAAGTAATGACATCATGTGCAGCATGGGCACATCCAGAACATGAAGTGACAGTAAGTAGATAAAGATAAGATCAGATCAGATAACTGAAAGGAAGATGATCTAATCTTATCTAATCAAAGGAAAACATAAACAAAAGGAAGATGAAAATAAAGGAATAAAAGTAAGGCACAAATGCAACCTGACAGGAATGCTTCTTATTGTTCTCACTGTACACACAGGTTGGGGCAGACAGTCAAAAGATATTGTATAAAGTGATTAGTGAATAAGTGATCCCAAATGGGGATAGTAGTGTGTGCATGTCAGCAACAAGTGGTGGAGTGAGCACAGAGAGGGAGTGGCACAATGTGGTTCAAGTACACTGCAGGGAGATGTGAGAAAGAGGTAGAAGAGAGTAGGTAAGATACTCACTCAGGCTACAGTGTAGATGGCTGGGGAGGTTGTGTAGTAAATTGACCCTCTTATATAGTACATGTGAAGAAGAGTTCAGGCAGAGAGCAAGTTGTAAAGTACAAGGATGACCATACATAGGGGGGACATGCATCATCCCAGAGTAATAAGTGGTGTGTGAGCATGTGTGGTGAGATGTGGGTTAGTCTGCAGAGGTGGAGGTGGAGTGAAAGTGCATATTTGTTATGTACTGAGTATGTATGTATGAACAGGGAGTGAGACCAAATGAGAATACTGTGTATGTTCAGCACTCACACTGACTGCAGAGTGCTTACATATTATTCTCATGGCTGCTGTGCTTATTATGCAGCACTGATGTGTCCCTTCTATTGTTAGATATGATATCATTCCTTTTTGTTCTCATACTCTGGCCCTATAGTGTATAGCATGATCTGTGCACTGTTTCCAGTACTATATGTGCAGTAGTTGTTACGAGGCACTTGCTTTGGCACCTCGTAACGGGTTTCTTTTTCTTTTTCTTTTTCTTTTTTCCTTTATCTTACTTACAAGTAAAGTGTAGTATTATTACTACAAGTGTGAGCTTAGCTCCACTTTACTTAGTAAGGACTTATCATTTTTTCTCTCTTTTATAGTACTTAAGTATTTACATACTTAAGTGTGAGCATAGCTCCAAGTACTATATTAGACTTATCTTTTCTCTTTATCTTTCTTTTATTTTATTATAACATTTACTTGCTAAGGACTATTACTATACAATTAGCAAGGACTCCCTTTTCTCATCTTTATTTACCTTTGTTTATCTCTAGTTCACTTCATGCTTGTGGCTGAGCCACTTATATCACATGAACATTTACTTACTGTGCCTTACTGCACATTATCGTTTACTTACTGTGCAATACTGCGTAACTTTACTATACTTAGATCTCCAGTCTTGTCAACTTCGCAATCTAGGGATTCTCCTTTACTGCGCTTGATCAGAAACTCACTATCAGCTCGCTCTTCTCTAAAGAACTCAGTCTAAGATCTAAAGATTATTAAGTGATCTTCCACTAAGAGTCAAACTGGATCCTCGTATCGTTATTGGTGGAATCATCCTCATAACTATATCGTTAATCCCCTTCTTCATCATCATTCGGAATCTCTATTACGTCCATCAAGCCAATATCCAAACCTTGGTTACCAGGAGTAACATTTTAGACCTTCCCTAAGACCGTCCAATAGGCCGCTCTTAGCAGTAGTTCACTTAACATTTTATCCCTAGTTCTGATCATCTGGGTTATCCACTAGGTGCAGTAGCATTTAGTCTTTTCTTGTCTTACTCTTACTGGTTATATATCTGAAATATCTGCTAGTTGAAGTGTGATCAGTCCTTTGTTTGTTTTAGCCTTTTCTTCAGTTGTCTGGCTTCAATGTTAGCATTGGCCTCACAACAAGTCTGAGGGGTGTGAGTTAAAAGATCCTCTAGACACCAGAAGGTAGAGATTTAGTTGTTAATAGGGAGATGTGATAATGCAATGTGACTGGGTGACAATAGGGCAATAAAACAAAACTGAATGCAATACAATAATATGTGAACACAGACACAATGCAACAGGACAAAATGTGGAGGAGAATACAACACAATAATAACATGGACACAATGCAGCTATGAACACAACCTGCAAGGCATGCACACTTTTGTGACTATAAGACATGTGGAGGGAAGAGCAGAGAGTGCTTTTTCACTTTGAGACTTGGGTAGGAGAGAGGAGAAAAATCACAGGCAGGGGGAGATCTGTCCTTTTCTGGCAGATGATGAGCCATCTAAATACAAGTCTAGCTCCAAGACTGAAGCACAACAAAACAAAATAGAAAATTTACAATGCAGGGTTGATCATAGGGATGATTGGAAATGAGGTGGAGTCTGGATGCAACAAACAAAGTGTCATACTATAAAGGATGAGTGAAAAATGGAAAGTGCTGATTGCACCAAATCCTGACTTTGTGACTCATGATTCCATGGTTATTTTAGTAGGCCTTGACCAAGCCTTGGCCTGTATGTCCTATCAGTCCTGCTCCTTGTTGGCTGAACCCAGTCTTGTATTCTGGTGCCTAAGCAAGTGCATGATTGATGCAACTGTGGATGATTGTTGTGTGTGGTGCATTAATATCACTGTGTTCACCTGATGTCACTGATGGTCATTTTCCAGTGTTACATGTGGATGATGCTCATCAATTGTTAGGTCAATGCCAATGTTGAAGCTGAACAACTGAAAGAATGACTAAAACAAACAAAGGACTTATTGTGCTTCAACTAGTGGATACCCCAGATATATAATCAGTAAGAGTAAGACAAGAAAATATTAAATGCTACTGCACCTAGTGGATGTCCCAGATGATCAGAACTGGGGATAAAATGCTAAGTGAACTACTGCACCTTAGTACTATAAGTAGTTGCTGTAGTTAGTGAATAGACCCCAGCTTGTTACAGCTGGTTCCACCCCTTCTTCTATAGCCAAGATCCCTCATCCCTTGGCTTAGATCCAGGGCAGCTCCCAGTAAGTCCTCTGTAGGAGGCAGGGATAAGTCAGGATTGTGAGGCATTTGTGATGATGTCCATCATCAGTTTGTCAGTCCTGACACATCTTTGACAAATGGTTGAAGTTTGATGACATGGAAAACAGGATGAATCTTCATCATCTTTGGGAGTTTCAGATGATATGCATTGTTGGAAAGTACTTCAAGTACTTCATAAGGTCCAAGGTGTTTGTGATCCAATTTCTTCATTGGTCTTCCAGTGTTGATATTGGTGGCTTCAAGCCATACTTTATCCCCAATGATATATGTCAGGGTTTTGCCTCTGTGTTCATTGTAAAATTTCTTCATGTCCTCTGCTGCTTTCTTCAATGAAATTTTGGCATCTTCTCTGATGTGTTTGAGCCCTGCTACAAACTTGTCCACTGAATCAACCTTGGTAGAAGTGTGGGGTTCATGACCTATATGTGAATCTCATCCATAATTCAACATGAAGGGTGAATATCTCATTGAAGAATGAATGTGATTGTTGTAAGTGAATTCTGCCATAGGTAACCAACTTGCCCAATTGTTTTGATGATTAATGAATAAACAGAAGTATGGTTCAATTTCTTGATTAATTCATTCTGTTTGTCCATCTATTTGGGGATGATAAGCTACAGATGTAGCTGTTTGAATCCCCAATAAATGATTGAGTTTGTGCATGACTTGTGAAGTGATTTGTGGTCCTGGATCTGAAAGAACCTTCTCTGGAAGACTATGATGTTTCCAACCATGAGCTCTCATGAGGCATGCAACTCCTTCTGCCATAATAATCTCCATTGTAGGAATCACATGAATCATTTTAGTAAAATGATCCACAACCATGAGAATTGAATCATTGCCTTGGCTTTCAGGCAATTTGATGATAAGATCTGTGGAAATGATCTGCCATGGATGGGAGGGGATTTTGCTTGGCATTGACTCTCCTTATGGTTTTGCTGGGAAAGTTTTTGTCCTTTGACATAGGTCACATCCCTTGACATATTTTTCCATGTATGATGCCATGCTGGGGAACCAGAAATGTTGATGAACTATTTCCAGGGCTTTCTTGTATCCAGGATGTCCTACAATTGGTGAATCATGGAAGGACTTGAGTAGGTCAGCATAGCATGTTTCTGGAACATAAATATTCCCATCATAGTAGAGCATCTTCTTGTCATCCTCACTCCATGCAAATATAGCAGTTTTCCTCAAATCTGCATCCAAATTGTCCCATACAATATAGCCATGGTCATCTTTTTGTTGTTCCATGATCTTCATAATAGGAGGATTTATTGCTGCTGCTGAAATCTGGTATTTCAAAAATTCTGGTTTAAGCAAGATGATGATCTTGTTGTCATCTTCTACCACCTTCTTATGGTCTGAACATCTTGAGAGGAGATTGGGGTGAATGTTAGTGGAGCCCAGTTTGTGAATCATCTTGATCTGGAACCTAGACAAATCAAGTGATCAGTGAGCTTGATGACAATTAGATTTTTGGGCAGTCATGAAGTATTCCAAGTTCTTGTGATCTGTGATCATTTGAACAGGATGAATAGAACCATCTAAGTAATGATGCCAGGCTTCCAAAGCATGAATGATGGCCAACATCCCTTTGTCATAGATGTCATAGTTTTGTTCAGCAGGAGATAAACCCTTATTTATGTAAGTAACAGGGTGCCACTTCTTATCTTGATGAAGCTGTGAAAGAACAGCACCAGTACCATAACCAGAGCTATCTGCTTCAACTTGGAATGAATACTGAGCACCTGGAAACACCAGAACTAGTTCAGAGCAAATTGCATCTTGTAAACATGTAAAAGCAAGTTACTGAGCTTCATCACAATGCCATTTGATGTCCTTCTGCATAAGTTCATTCAAGGGTTTGGCAATATTGGAGAACCTAAGAATAAAACAATGATAGAAGTTGCAGAAACCTAAGAATGAGCAGACATCATGAAGATTCTGGGGAATAGGCCATTCTCTAATACCCTGTACTTTGACTGGATCCATTTTGACTTTGTCAAAGGCAATCTTCAGGCCAAGGAAGTTGATTGACATTTGTTCAAATTCACATTTTGAGATATAGTTGATTGTGTTAGCTCCTCTGTACATTCTTACCTATTTTCATTTGGCTTGTTTCCCCACTCACTCTTGCTCACTCCACACATACTCTTTGCTTCACTACATGTACACATTACACTCCATGCCTGCTGCATCTCTGCAGACTATCCACATCTTTCCACAAATGTTCACACCCCACTCCTCATTCCAGGATGATGTACATCCCTCCTCTTTATGGTAGTTGTTGAACTTCACCATTATACTCTCTTAAAACCTCCTTGGATGTCTTATACCTTGTCTGACATACCTAAACCATGTGGTGTCATTCACTCTCTGCATTCACTCACTTTACCACTTGCTGCAGCTCATGTTGGTGGCTCTCTCCCCATCCAGGGATCTGCTCTTGCTTGTGTTATTAATAGTATTGTTTGTCTTTGCTTGCCCAAGCCTGTGCATACAGGTTATGGGCCCTGCCCAGTGCATGGCAGGCAGGACAACAATGCTAACATTGTACCTCATTATTATCATCATTATCCTGTCAAATATACAAACCACCTCAGCATCACCACTACCAAAGGTCATCATACCACCACTCAAAGGCAACTCAAACTACAAATGATGGTTTACCCTCATCAATAACTCTCTCATTGTGTTAGGTATTTAGTATGCAATTGATGACAGAAAACCAAATCCAGTCTTCAAGAAGGTAGTCACAGTGCAGTATGTAGATACTGTAATACTATGAAGGAAATGAGATAGAATCCTTACTATAAGTATGAGCTAAGCTCAAGCTATAGCTAATACTATGCTTATAGTATGTAAGATATAAGAAAATGAAAAAGGAAAAGGGAAAGGGAAAGGGAAAGGGAAAGGGAAAGGGAAAGGGAAAGGGAAAGGAAAAGGAAAAGGAAAAGAAAAAGGAAAAAATGAGTCCATTATGAGGTGCCAAAGCAAGTACCTCATAACAGGAATTGCTTTGATGGATCAAGAGCAATTATAGAATCTATAGTGATAGAGACATAAGAAAAATAGGAAAAATGAAGAGAAAAACAAGGGGAATAATAGCAGCCTGATACTTGTTGTGGTTGTGGTTGTTATCCCCCTGCAGCACATATCACTATATTCCCCACAACAAAATGGCAGAGCTGAATGGTGGAACCACATGGTCCTGGACCATGCACTTTCACTCCTACACTGCACTGGTCTCTCTCATGGTTTTTAGGAACTTGCTGTCCATATCACTGTTCATAGCTACAAATTGTCACCCAGTCAGTGCCTGGCCTGGGACATGCCAACCTTTCAATGGGCACCCACAACCAGACCACCTGATGCCTCACACCATAGAGTCTTTGGCTGTGGCACCTGGGTCAACATGCTGGACTCACAGTGCATGAAGCTCAATGCACACTTCTGTTTGTGGGGTACCAGCCTGGCACAAAAGGATGGCTCTTCTGGGACAAGGCAACTTGGTGCACAATCATCAGCAGAGACACAGTCTTTGAGGAGACCATCTTTCCTGCAATCAAGTTGGCATCCACATCTACCATCCTGAACCTTTTTCCTCCTCCACTTCCTGCCTCTGATAATTCTGACTCTGACACCAATGATGATGACAACAGACCTTGTAAAATTCCTACTGCACCTCATCCTCCACCTGCACAGCCAGCTCCACTGCCTAATCTTGACTCAGAAGTGCCCCTCACTCCACACTCATCTCTGTGTACTGCACCTGCCTCAGACTCAGACAGTATGGATGATAGACCTACTGTGGTCCCTCTACTAACTATTCCACCACAGGCTCCTGCTCCAACAGCTGTGCCTCCATGCCAGTGCACACAATGTGTCCTCCATGCTGAGCCCTGGCCCCAGTCCCACAGCCTCATTGGCACATGGTGGCATGGTATTCATCTGGTCATCAGCAGGCCCATGCTGATCTCCTCAATGATGACATACCTGTTGTACATCACTCTCAACATGTCACCTGCTGTCCTGGTCACTTTCAAGACAGTGCCTATGGGCCACATGAGTTTGTTTATATCCTCAGCAAGGGGGGACCTGGTACACATGACAATGATGACAATGTGTTTGCAATGCCACAGGGTCACTCTTTGATCTCCACTATCCTCTCCCATGCCATCTCACATGATCCTCTCACACTCAAATAGGCTCTCTCAATCCTGACTCAGACTCCTGGAAGTCTGCATGCAAAAATGAACTCAAATCCCTACATCATCTCCACACCTGGGAACTGGTAGATCTCCCTCCCAGGCACAACCTGGTGGGGAACAAGTGGGTCCTCAAGCATAAATCAGATGGTTGATTTAAAGCACACCTTGTGGCCAAGGGATACACACAGGTACATGGTGTTGATTACACTGAGACCTTCTCACCAGCAGCATGCTTTGAGCCATGATGAACACTCCAAACCATTGCTGCCCTAGAGGACTGGGAAGTCCACTCCATGGATGTCAAGTCTGCATTCTTGAATGGAGATCTTGATGAAGAGATCTACATGGAGAGACCCCAAGGCTTTGCTGTACATGGTACCAAAGGAAAAGTATGTCATCTCACTAAAGCCATCTATGGGCTGAAGCAGGCATCATGACAATGGCACCACAAGATGCATGGGTCCCATCTCAACCTCTCCTTCACTTGCACCCTCTCTGACTCTAGAATCTATGTATCTACCTCTTCCTCCAAATTTCTCATCATTGTCCTTTATGTAGATGACATCACCATCCTGGGAGGATCACTTGAGGAGATAAATGAGTGTAAGGCACTGCTTAAATCACTTTTCCAAATGACAGATCTAGGAGAGATCACATCTTATCCTGGGCTCCATATCACATGATATCAAGAAGTATATGTTGTAGATCTCCTTGATTGCTTCAACATGGGAGATTGCAATGCTACATCCACTCCTCTCCTGCCTGGTGCTGTCCTCACCAAGTCTGCAGAAGAATACATAGCATCATCCATGCTAAAGGCCATGTACCAGCAACTCATTGGTTCCCTCTTATATGCCACCATTGTTTCATGCCCTGACATCTCATTTGCAGGAATGAAACTGTCCCAGTTCCTCTCCAACCCATCACCTCATCATCTTCTGTCAGCAGAACATATTCTTCACTGCCTTAAAGGAACTCTCCATCACTAGCTACATTATGGGGGACAAGAGGGCACAGGTGTTGTGGGGTACTCAGATTCTGACTGGACAGCTGACAGAGATGGCCACAAGTCTGTGGGTGCCTATGCTCTTCTCCTTGGAGGAGGTGCAATTGCTTGGTCATCCTGGAAGCAGCACACTGTCTCACACTCATCAACAGAGGCTGAGTACATGTCACTATCCCAAGCTGCAGCCCAAGGGATGTGGTTGCACTCTCTCTTTCATGAAATTGGTTTTGGTTCCTCCTCCCTGTCAGGCTACTACTATTTTTTCTCTACACTTCTTATACCTCTATCATCATAGATCTTATAATCACTCCTGATCTATCAAAGTGATTCCCACGTTCATGCAGTCCTCTTGTTCATTTTTATCAGCTGATGACACATATGTCATCTGATCTCTGATCAGCCTGTTCTATATTTAGTTATAACTCATTCTCTCACACCTGCTGCTGTAAGACAGCAGTCCTACATATCCCATAAGGGAGACCGGTGCACACTAGACTAAGGATCACTCCAAAGAATAGGATTTGCCAGCCATAACAAGCTGGAGTATATTCAGCTATCTACCAAAGACTATATACTACAGCTATAAGCGCACAGACCAGCGCAGTAACTATAGGGCAGGTCTATGAAGACAATACCCACAGTAAGTAACGACGTCATGCACAGCATGGGCGCATCCAGAAGAGAAGCAATAAAAGAATGTTAGTAGATAAAGATATGATAAGATCAGATGAACTGAAAGGAGGATGATCTAATCATATCTAATCAAAGAGAAAAGTAAAAGAAAAGTAAAAGAATAAAGAAAGGAATAAATGCTCCATAAACGAAGCCTGACAGCTGCAGAGTATCACCAATCACTCCCACAGTTACTGCAGAGCCTCAGTCAGCACTTATGCATTCTCTCTATTATTAGATATGACATCATTACTATACTTTCTCATTCTCCAGCCCTATACTGTACAGCATGGTCTGTGCACTCTTCAGAGTAGTATATATAGCATAGTCCACTTAGTGTTTTATCCTCAGTTCTGATTGTTGAAATCTCTGTGTATGTCTACCTACTTTTCGTTCAGCTTTTCCCCTTCACTAGTACCTACAATTTACATACTCCTTACATCACCATGACTCTTTGGGATTCTTCCCCACTCCCACTCCACTTGCACTCTGGACAACACGTGTCCCTCACATACATAGACACCCTTGTACTTTAGGATTGTGTCTCCTCTTCAACCTTACTCTTCTTCACTATATAAGATGCATACCTACTATATGTCTCCTCAGTTGTTGTTCTACCAACACTGAGTGAGTACCGCCACCTCCTGCATTCTTGTTCTATCTTCTCACTTCCCTTGCAGTTCTTACACTTATGTTGTGGCACTCCTTCGCTGCCCACACCTACCTCCACCTCTGCAGTCATGCTGCTGCACTTAATAATAGACTTCTTCACTGTCTGCCATAGCCTGCTCAAACACTGATCATCTGGGATATCCACTAGGTGCAGTACCTTCTAGTCTCTTTCTTGTCTTACTTAGCTGATTATATATCTGGGATATCTGCTAGTCCAAGCACAATTGTCCTTTTGTTCTAGTCTCTTCTTTGTTGTTTGGCTTCGACATAGTGTTGGCCTCACACTCCCCTCTTTTACTATATGGTGACAACAAAGGTTTAATTGACATAGCAACTAATCCAGTCATCATGTGTGGTATGAAGCATATTGACATATGGCACCACTATATCCACCAGTGCCTTTCTTCTGGTTCCATCACTGTGCAATGCCTTCCTTCTTCCCTTGTTACTGCTGATATCCTCACAAAGCCCTTGGCACTTCCTTCCTTTTCTGCACATCACATCACCTTGGATTGGTAGAGTGTCTCCAGTATGGGGGGTGTTGACATGGTATCTGACTACTAAGTAATACTTTCCTTTTTTGTCTTCTACACTGTACACACACATACACAAGTTCAGCCACTTAGCTTATGATTGGTCCTAGAACACTGTAGAAGAATAGGAACTCTTCACATTCCCTTCTCACAAAATGACCTGTGCTCATCACAGGCTAAGTAAGTAGAAAGTGCAATAAGCCTGAGAACAGGTGCAGCACATGCACAGCATATGTGGGATCCTCCCTGAGGAGACTGTTGATGAGCATCATGCACATGTAGCATCAGAAAATGACCATCAGTGACATTAATGTGCTGCACACAATAATCATCTACAGTTGCATCAATTGTGTATTTGCTTTGGTAACAGAAAAGAGGACCAGGTTCAGCCAACAAAGAGCAGGACTGATAGGATGTAGATGTTATGAGGCACTTGCTTAGGCACCTTGTAACACTTTTCTTTTTCTTTTTTTCCTTTTCTTATCTGACCTACTATAGTGTAGTATTGACTACAGTTGTTGAGCTTAGCTCCTACTTATAGTAAGGACTCCATTTTTCTTTTCCTTTATAGTACTTTAGTATTTACTTACTAGCTCCAAGTACCATGAAGCATTTCTTATTTTCTTTCTATCTTTATTTATTTATTATAACATTTACTTGCTAAGGACTATTACTATACAATTAGCAAGGACTCATCTCATTTCATCTTTATTTACCTTTATTTATCTCTCATTCATTTTCATGCTTGTGGCTATGTTTACTTAGTTCACTATGGATGTGTCTTAGCCACATGATCTCATTGATTGCTGTGCAATCATTGTTGATCTGTGAGCTCAACTACTAGTACTATTTTAAGGACTCTGGTTTTGTATAAGTAGTTGAAAGACTAGTGGTCTTAAACCCCAGTCTTGTCAACTTCACAATCTAGGGACTCTCCTATACTGCACTTGACTTAAGTTAAGCTTGCCACAACCTCACCCCATTCCTTAAGAACTAAGTCTAGAATCTCTAAGTCACTCTAAGCATCACTAAGACATTTTAAACTCATCACTCTGGATCCTCGTTTAGTCATTGGTGGTATCATCCTCATCACTATCTCATTAATCCCTCTGTTCATTGTCATCCAGAACAGTCACTACACTTATCAAGTGTGTACCAACTACCTTGTTACCAGGGGTATTGTTATATCAAACCTTCCCTAAGACCATCGAATAGGCCACTCTTAGCAACTAGTACTTATATTACCTATCACTTTCCCCTTCCATTTTGTGTTGAAAGGCCTATTCCCTTGGAAAAGGAATAGTGAGTACTCACTTTGCACAATCTTACTTTCATCATTCTGTGCATACTTCACTTAGAAAGAGGACTCAGTCTGGCAAATCCTACACCAGGTTCATGTGAGGCACATACTTAGACAGCAAGGTCACAAGTGTAAGAGAGGAGTGAGGGTGAAGGGACAAGACAATACTCCTAAGATGAGTCATGCTGGTAGGTGGATATCTCAGATGTATAAAGCTAAGGAATACATGCTACAGAAGTGCCCTATATATACTAAAGAGATTGGCACACAGACCATGTGCTATCACTATAGGGCAGGCATATGTAAGTAAGATGTGCAGCATCTGTGAGAACTATCAGTAAGCAATGTGCAGCATTGCACAGCATCAATAAGCATCTGTGGGAAATGTAGTCATATTGGTATAGTAAGCAGTCTGATGATGAATGGATGTGAGTCATAGATAATTGTGATAAGATATACTGATGATCTGATAAGATGAGATAAGATTTCTCATGTAGATCTTGAGTCATAATGGTAAAAGACATTGTAAAATGAAGAGAAAAATAAGTACATTCTGACAGTTCAGCACTCTTCCACCATCTTCATGTCCAAAAACTTCTGCTGCTCTCAAACATTTCTATGCCAACACCTGTCACTACACCCAGCAACAGGCCATCTGGTTCTTCTGCCTTCATAATCCCTATTACAATGATCACCCTGAAGAATTCCCTTGGCACTTCTTTCCAGATTACCAAGACAGAGCCAGCCCTTATCACAATTCATTCCCCCAGGCATTCATTCTTAGAAACAAAGTATGAGTCAATCTGGATGAAGCCAGTGGGCCTTATGGGAACCCACACCAATGGTCAAGGACTCTTCAGAAGAAAGAATAAGGGAAGAAAGGCAGGAAAATGAAACATGCAGACTATGACTCCTCAATGTATTGATGTAGAGGAACAAATGGAGCAGATGAGAGATGCTATGATGGATCAGGTGAAGGTTCAGAGGGAGCAAAACACAGCAATACTTGTATTGTGGAACTCAATGCCTGAAATTGCCAGAAACATGAGGGAAATATCTACCCTTATGAATTGACTGAACCCACAAGTCCCCCCAGTTACAGTAGCTCCTAGCTCTGGCCCACCTGTTGCCCAAATTGGCCATGTATTTGCCCAACACTGGGTAAAAGTTTCTGCACCTACAGCATTCTTGGGGAAGCAAGACAAACTTGATTTGTTTGTCCAAGAATTATTCCTGGTATTCACAGCAAACAAAATGTGGTCAGACAGTGATTGAATTACATATCCCCTCTCCTACATGATAGGAGGTTCAGCAGAGGCATGGCATAATCGACAAGTTGCAAAACAATGACTACATGAGGCTAACCCCCTCAATCCATTATATCTCATGCCCTTCCAGAATTGGGTAGAATTCAACACAACACTATGTGAGAAATTTGGAGATCCTGATGAAGCATATACCATACAACAGGCCTTATACAAACTTCAATGACTGGGGAAAACAGCCAAAGAGTACACCATGGAATTCCTTTTCCTAGCAGCCAAAACACAATACAATGAGCATGCACTCATAGACTGCTACAAAAGAGGAATAAATGGCGATCTCTTAGGATGCATCTACAATATCAATCCACCCCTGGTTACATATCTAGAGTGGCAAAGGTTGACACAACAGACTGATAGGCATATTGCCAGCTTATGCAATCAAGGGGAACACCACAATGGAACCCTAGAAATACACAGACAGCCAACCCTCAGCCCTCTAGTACCACATATCAGAAGGCCAGCAATGCAATGGCACCCATGGATGTTGACAGGATGAAAGGAAGGAAGTCTGTCATATGTTTCAATTGTATGGAAGAGGGACACACCATGCAATGGTGCCTGTGATAGAACGCGATGATCAGCATGGCGGTCACCTGAGACCAAGGCACTCCATTCAAGGAGGCAAGAGGGAGAGGGTGCGAACACATGGGGAAAAAGCCCAGAAGAAGATGTTACAACACTGACATAGCGCAGAATATAGTAAGAGGGAGTGAAGTGGCTAGTACAGTGAGGGAGAAGATGTAGAACTCGACTGAAGATCAGTGTCCCTAATCTGATGCTTATATACATAAAGTAGTGGTGCACAGACCATGCTTAAGTAATAGAGTGTGGGGCGCAGGTATCAGGGCGAAGAGCAAATACCATATTAACAGCCTGAAGAAGAGACAACCTGTGAGAGAGATTCACAAGGAGATAGACAATATGTCAACACTCAATTTTGAGAAGATGATAAGAGATGATGGAGAGAGAAGGAAGCAGCTGGGTTTTGCAGTGGATGGCCAGTAGATGTCACTGGACCATCCAAGAATTATTCATCAGTACTCACTCCTGATGATGGCACTGTTGACCATACCAATGTATGCAATCCTGTTGATGAGATATTTAACTACATTGTGTTGGAGAAAAAGACTGAGAAAGAAGGAAAAATATCAGAGAGTATGCTCTCTCAGAAAGAAGAAAAGCATGTAATCATGGGGATGAAAGTGGAATTACCCATGATTAAAGTAGAAATCAAAATACCAGAAGGAGGACAAATGATGATGATTGAATCATTACAAGATTCAGGAGCTACTACATGTTATATAGATGAAGAGTTTGTGAAAACAAATCATCTTAATACAAAGAAACTCCCAATCACCATACCAGTCTACAATGTTGATGGATCAAAAAATAAATGGGGATCCATCAAAGAAACCATGGATCTAATTGTCAAAGTCCAGGATCGCACAGAAAGAGTGACATTCTGTGTAACAGGATTGGGGAAAGTCAATCTTATCCTTGGTTAAAGATTCACAATCCAGAAATAGATTGGAATACTGGAAATATTTCCTTCACACACTGTCCATGACATTGTCACCTTTGAGTAGTCGAAGAGAGAAAAGAATGGAAAAAGAAGAAAGAACAACTTGTAAAGGAAGTACCAAAAATGGTGGAAATGGAAGATGACAATGACAATGAAGTACATCAAGGAGATTGGATCCTCTGCATCATGATAGAAGATGATGAAAAGAATGCAGCAATCAGAAACATATCCCAAGATGTAGTGATAGAGGCAGAAAAGAGGAAAATCAAAAGATCCTTTGAAGATATTGTCCCAAGAGTGTATCATGGGTTTAAAACAGTATTTGCCAAAGAATATTTTGATGAAATGCCTCCCAGATGAATTTTGGATCATGCAATTGAGTTGAAACCAAATGCAAAGATGCATATGGGAAAAGTATACAATTTGTCCTTTGTTGAACAACAAGAGTTAGAATTTTTCATTGAAGAGGACTTGTAATCTGGATGTATTTGAACTTTCAAATCACCTATGGTATCACCTTTCTTCTTTATCAAAAAGAAATCAGGCAAACTAAGACCAATTCAAGATTACTGATGTCTCAATGAAATTACTATCAAAAACTCCTACCCACTACCACTTATCTCATAATTGATAGACAAACTCAAAGGGGCAAAATATCTCACCAAACTTGACATCAGATGGGGATACAACAATGTTTGAATCAAACAAGGAGACAAATGGAAGGCTGCCTTCATTACAAATAAAGGACTATTTGAACCCCTTGTTATGTTCTTTGGACTCATGAACAGCCTGGCAACTATGATGAATCATCTCTTTAGAGGACTCATCACAAAGGGCAAAGTAGTGGTCTATATGGATGATATCCTTATTTTTACTGCCACACTTGAAGAACATTGTCTCATCATTGAAGAAGTCCTTAAAATACTACACAACAACAAACTATATTTGAAACCAGAAAAATGCAATTTTTAGAAAACAGAAACTGACTATCTTGGCCTAAAAATATCCTTTGATAAAATCATCATGGATCCCATCCAAGTCCAAGGAATAGCCAATTGGCCAACTCCTACATCTGTCACTGAAGTTCACTCATTTCTTGGATTCATCAATTTCTTCTACTGTTGCCTTATTAGAGGCTTCTCTGACTTGGCAAAACCCCTAAACTCATTTTTACAAAATGATAGCAAATAGCATTGGGATCAGGAACAGAAAGACTCCTTTGAAATTTTGAAAACTGCACTTTGTTCCAAACCAGTTTTAGTCTTTCCTGAACCTCTTGCCCATATCTTGTAGAAGCAGATAGTTCAGGGTATGCCACAGGAGTGGTGTTGTCACAGATGAGAGAGGATGAGAAATGGCATCCAGTCACTTGTATCAGCAAAGGGTTATCACCAGCAGAGATGAATTATGACATCTACAACAAAGAGATGTTAGCTGTGATATGCACACTAGAGCAGTGGAGGCACTATTTGGAAGGTGCCAAAAAACCTGTTGAGATCCTCACAGATCACAAGAACCTAGAGTACTTCATGAGTGCCCAGAAACTAAACTGTCACCAGGTGTGATGGTCATTGTTTCTTTCTGGGTTCAACTTCCACCTTTCCCACCATCTGGGAAAGAGTTCAGCCAAACCTGATCTATGATTGAGGTGATCAGACCATAGAGAGGGGGTGGAACATGACAATGAGAATGTCATACTGCTAAAACCAGAATTCTTCAAATCACCTAATCTTATCAATAGTGCTTGTGCATCTAATATTACAGACAAACACATCATAGCAATTTTGGCAAACAACATCCCCTTACTTAATAAAATCACTGACAAACAGACACAGAATGGAGATGTCAAAATGTGGAGAGAACTGTCAGGAGACAAGGCAAATACAGCAATCATAACTGGATGGGGAGAGAATAAACAAGGATTATTGATGTACAAAGACAAAATCCTTGTCCCAGACAGCTGCAGAGTGGACATAGTCAAACAATGCCACAATACTCCCATTGCAGGACATCCAGGACAATGGAGAACACTAGAATTAGTGCCAAGAACATTCTGGTGGAAGGGAATGATGGTGTATGTTGGATGATATGTCAAAGGATGTGACATTTGCCAAAGAACAAAAACAATCCAAAGAAAACCACAAGGAGAATTGACTCCAAATGAAATACCAAAGAATTCTTGGCAGATCATTTCTATGGATCTGATCACACAATTACCAGATAGCCAAGCATACAATTCAATACTTGTAGTGGTTGATCACTTCTCAAAAATGATACACATCATGGCTACAACATCAGACATCACAGCAGAAGGAGTGGCCAGATTGTTTAGGGATAACATCTGGAAATATCATGGACTACCAGAAAAAGTTCTCTCAGATCATGGTCCACAATTCACATCCAGGATGATGAAGGAGTTAAATTGATTGTTAGGCATTATCTATGGCCTATCATCCCCAGACAGATGGTCAAACCAAAAGAATCAACCAAGAGATTGAACAATATCTAAGGATATTTGTTGATCATTGGCAATCTGATTGGATGAATTGGTTACCTATGGCTGAGTTCTGTTATAACAACAGAATTAATACCTCTACAAAATATTCTCCTTTCATGTTAAATTCTGGACAAAATCTTCAGAACAGGAAGACCAACCAGGAAATTGGATCATAAAAGACTTGAACCATATTCCATTGTCAAAGTGCTAAGAGCAGCCTGTTGGATGGTCTTAGGGAAAAGTTGTGATAACTATACCCCTCATAACAAGGTAGTTGTTGTGTGCTTGATAAGTGTAGTAAACATTCCTGATGATGATGAAGAGAGGGATCAATGAGATAGTGATGAGGATGATACCACCAATGACTAAATGAGGATCCAGAGTGATGAGTTTAGGATGTCTTTAGCAATGCTTAATGGAGTGACTTAGAGATCTTAGACTTAGTTTATAGAGCAAGGTGGGTTTGTAGCAAGCTTATATCAAGTGCAAGAAAGGAGAATCTCTAGATTGCAAAGTTGACAAGACTGGGGTTTAAGACCACCAGTCTTTCAACTACTTATACAAAACTGGAGATCTAAAGATAGTACAAATAATTAAGGTTCATGGATCAATGATGATTGCACAGCAATCAACAAAGTCACATGACTAAAGATGCATCCATGGGTATAGTAAGTGGCTCAGCCACAAGTGCAAAAGTGAATGAGGGATAAACAAAGGTAAACAATGACAAGATAGTATGAGTCCTTGCTAATTGTATAATGATAGTCCTTAGCATGTAAATGTAGATAAATAAAGAAAGATAAAAGAAACAGATAAGTCTTTTATAGTACTTGGAGCTAGGCTCACACTTAAGTATGTAAATACTTAAGTACTATAAAAGAGAAAAAAGGAAGATGAGTCCTTACTATAAGTAGGAGCTAAGCTCACTGCTGTAGTTAATACTATGCTTATAGTAAGCAAATAATAAGAAAAAGAAAAAAGAATAAAGCAAAAGAAACCCATTATGAGGTGCCAAAGCAAGTGCCTTGTAACATACTGATCATAACAGGCTGGACCTTTTTGAACCCAAAAAATTTGATGAAGTACCTGTACATGCAGGAAATGGGATACAGCCACAACAATGATGTAGATTAGCAATAGCAGATACAAGAACCCCAACAGGGTTAGGGCAAGTGGCAGATGCATGCCTGCAGCAGAGTGGTAAGAGGTTGCAAATGCAGTAGGGCAGAGCAACATGGTTCAAATACACTGCAGGAAAGTGGTAAGAAAGTGGTAAGAAAGTATACAAATGGAATGAGGGAGATGCTCACTCAGACTGATAGTAAGACATCTGAGGAGTTCATATAGTAGAGTCCATCTTATATAGTGTAGTAGAGGTAAAGATGTAGTGTAGAATGTGTGGTAGAGTACAACAGTTACCATAAGGAGGAGGGACACACATTGTCCCAGAGAAGTGTGTGGGGTGTGGATGTGCTCAGAGGTGTAGGCAGTCTGAGGAGAAGGAGTAAAGAAGTGGAGAGTGTGCATAATGATTATGTAAGGAGTAGGTAAAGGATACATGTATTGGGAGTAAAGCTGAACAAAAAGTGTTAGCATGGGGTTCTTTTGCTCTTTGCCCCAGCACCCATGCCCCACACTTATCTTTACATAAGCCCGGTCTGTGCACCGCTCTGCCTGTACTTAAAGGCCTCTGTAGGGACATTGATAGTCAGTCGGTTTCTTAACCTCTCCAGTAGCATGGAAGCACTATACATTCTCTATTACTCATACTTCTGTGCTATGCTACTGTTACTCCTTCTACTGGGGCTTCTGCCCTCGCTCTACCCACTGTCTCCCTTCACTCCTCTTTGAGTAGAGAGAGCCAGACTTAATCGACCACTGTGCACCATGCATTGCCGCATTAACAAAAAGTAGTGTACATATGGAGAGATTTCAACAGTACCTATTTTCATTACTGTGACCTTAAAAAGTTGACCTTTTACCCCCTTTTAACTTAGTAAAAGTTTTGAGGTTATGCCATGACTCATGCTGATGGTGGCTGGATGGCCAAAGTCACTCTCCATGGCCATATGATTTATGCAAAGCATTCCACACCTGAATCAGTATCAGAGAATATTCCATAAGCTTATAGCCATTACTCATTGTGTCCCCATTTTTTAGGGGGAGAGTAGAGTACTTTGATCTATGGGGTCTGAGGCTATAATGACCAAGAGAATGTTACAAGGCACTTGCTTTGGCACCTTGTAACAGACTTATTTTCCTTTTCTTCCTTCCTACATACTATAAGTGTAGTATCTACTACAGTTGTGAGCTTAGCTCCTATCTTGTAGTAAGGGCTCAATTCCTCATCCTTTATAGTACCACAGTATTTACATACTGAAATCATCAGTTTAGCTCCAAGTACTATATCATGGCTACTCATTAAGTAGTTTACTACAGACATATTCTCAGTCACATGATCATGTTGATTGCTGTGCAATCTTCATTGATCCCCAAACTCTATTTGTCTTGTACTATACTTAGGACTCATCTTAAGTATAAGTAGTTGCAAGCCTGGTGGTCTTAAACCCAGTCTTGTCAACTTTGCAATCTAGAGATTCTCCTATACTGTGCTTGATCTAAGCTCACCTCAATCTCACTTCATTTGAGAACTAAGTTGAAAGATCTCTAGGTCACTAAGTGTAACTTAAGATATCACTATACTTCATCATCTTGGATCCTGGTATAGTCATTGGAGCTATCATTCTCCTCACTATCTCATCAATCCCTCTCTTCATTGTCATCTGAAACATATACCATTGAAGGGGGTGCTTGGAATAGAACATGGCCAACTGTAGAATGAAGAGAATGTATTCTACAGGGAGAAATAGTGAGAAAACATATAACACAAACAGCATACCAAGTGACTACTGACCTCAGTCTCTTTGTTGAAGACTGAGGGAAAAGAAAATCATGTGAAGGAAAACTTTCTGTAAATAAAGGTCTGTCCATTGATAGGTGTTGCAGCATTATAATGAGGAAATATACAACCACAACCAAGTCTGAGGGATATGAATCATAAGATCCTCTAGACACAGGGTGTTGGAATATGTAAGATGCAGTCCTACATATCTGTCAGGATCGTCAAGCCTATGGTGGACATCTGTAGCATGAGACCACCAACTCCTGATGTATCCCTGCCTTCCTTTGGAAGGGCTTACTGGGAGCTGCCTTGGATCTAGGCCAAGGGATGAGAGGACTCAGCCATAGAAGAAGGGGATGAACCAGCTGTAACAAGCTGGAGTCTATTTGTCTAGCTACCTAACTACTTATAGTACTATGGAACATGCACAGACCAGGTGCAGTACCTAAGGGCAGGTCGTACAGTAACTAGAGCGCAGCAAGTGTGGGATCACAGCTTACAGATGTGCAGCAGCTGTGGGAACTATCCCCAAGAAGACCATAACGACAGTAAGTAAGATATCCAACAAGACAAGATGTAAAAGATAATATGAAGATCTTATCTTATCAGATGATCTAAAGAGAAACATAAAAGAAAGAAATAATAATGGCAGGGAATAAGGTCAGTGATAGGAGTCTGACAATATCCCTGATGGGAAGCTGGGTGCACTCTCTTAAGGATAAACCAAAAGAAAGGGTAATCCAGCTATATCAAGCTGGGGTCTATTCTCTATACTACTGAGCTACTTATAGTACTCTAAAGTATGTATGGACCAGTACAGTAGACTAAGGGCAGGTCAGATAGTACAAGACCACAGCTACATGATGTCAGGCCACTATTATTCTACCTATTTTTCTCTTCATTTTCCTCTATTTTTCTTATGCATCTACTGTCATAGATCTTACAATCACTCCTGATCTATTGAAGCGATTCCCACAGTCATACATTCCATTTCTTCATCTTTATTGGCTGATGATGTGTATGTTGTCCAATCTCCGATCGACCCATTCTATCTTTAGTTATGATTCGTTTTCTCACCCTTACTGTGTATGCTCACCAATCCTTCCCACACCTGCTGCAGAGTATCACCAATCACTCTCACAGTTGCTGCGGAGCCTCAGTCAGCACTGACACATCCCTTCTATTATTAGATATGACATCATTACTATAGTTTCTCATTCTCTGGCCCTATACTGTACTGCATGGTCTGTGCACATTCTAGGGTACTATATATACATAAGACTCCTAGTGGTTTATTCCCCAGTTCTGATCATCTGGGATATCTGCTAGGTACAGTACTCTTCCTTCTTCTTATTTACTATACACTAATATATCTGGGATATCCACTAGTCAAGGCACAATCATCCTCTTATTTGTTTGAGCTCTTTTTCTTCAGTTGTTTGGCTTCAACATAGCATTGGCCTCACACATGAGATAGGGATGCACAGCATCCATGAGAACCAGCCCATCTAGACTAACCTAGACCACAACAACAGTAAATGATGTAAGATAAGATAAGATGAGCACAAAATGAAGATAATATTATCTTATCTTATCCAATCAAGAGAAACATAAAAGAAAAGAAAAGATAATGAAATGAGAGGTGCAAATGTGACTTGACAGAATATGTGTTACAAGGCACTTGCTTTGGCACCTTGTAATGGTTTTCTTTTTTCTTCTTTTTCTTTTTCTTTTTCTTTATCTTACTAACTAGTAAAGTGTAGTAATTATTACTACAAGTGTGAGCTTAGCTCCACTTTACTTAGTAAGGACTCATATTTCCTTTCTCTTTTATAGTACTTAAACATTTACATACTTAAGTGTGAGCATAGCTCCAAGTACTATATTAGACTTATCTTTTTCTCTTTATCTTCTTTTATTTATTATAACATTTACTTGCTAAGGACTATTACTATACAATTAGCAAGGACTCAGTTTCTTTTGCCTCTATTTACCATTGTTTATCTCATGTTCATTACACACTTGTGGATGAGCCACTTATATCACATGGATGTGTACTTACTGCACATTACTGTACAATATTCATTTACTTGCTGCACATTACTGCACAACTTTACTATACTTAGATCTCCAGTTTTGTATAAGTAGTTGAAAGACTGGCAGTCTTAAACCCCAGTCTTGTCAACTTTGCAATCTAGGGATTCTCCTTTACTGTGCTTGACCTAAGCTTGCTACCAACTCACCCTATTCTCCACAAAACTAAGTCTAAGATCTCTAAGTCACTCTGAACGTTGCCAAGACATCCTATACTCATCACTCTGGATCCTTGTATAGTCATTGGTGGAATTATCCTCATTACTATTTCGTTAATCCCAATCTTCATTGTCATCTGGAACATCTATTATGTTTATCAAGCACACATTCATTCCCTTGTTACCAGGGGTATCATTACTGACCTTCCCTAAGACCATCCAATAGGCCGCTCTTAGCATTTACTATATCTTCTATACCTTGTCATCATCTCACCTCAGCACTTCTGCATGTTACTGAGGTGAGTATCTCTTCTACTCTCTTACATCTCTTCTGACATACCTGCTCTATGCAGCTCTCTCATTCCTCTGTGTACCCTCCACCACCTGGTACACCTCTTCTCTTATCTTACAGGCCTCACCTATCTCTTTAGTCATGTATGACATCTGGACTATGGTCCTCTTCTGGTTTTATCTACATGCTGGCCTATAAAGCCACCTCTGTCTCCAAACAAATCTATCTACAGTTTGTGATGCTGCTCATCTTTCAACATGATGCTCATCACTGTATCATCCCTGAGTCCTGCAACAGGTCTGTGTGGCACATTGTGCTATTCATATGTTCATGCCATAAACACACTGTCACATTATTGTATGTTCACTGTAGCACATCACTGTAAATCTCCAACATATACCTCAACCATCTTGTTACCAGGAGTACTCAATCACTAAATCCCCAAGACTGTCCAATAGGCCACTCTTAGCAGAGAACTACAGATCTCACTTCATATTTTTCTTAGTTCTGCTTCAAAAAGCAAAAACAAGAAAAAGATACAAAAAAGTTCTATGCATCATCATAGTGCTCACAAATACTTTTGAGGCAGGGAGTGAATGTGGAAAGTTTAACTGCCATTGCTCATTTACTAGCCCTAGTACCAGAATAGTAATTGCCCAAAAAAAGCCAATTAGCAGGGGGTCACGTGTGACATCATGACTCATTGTGGTATTCTGAGTTCGCATGAAGCGACACCGTCAATCTTCCTCTACGCATGGCTCCCTTCGACCTAGACGCCTGCATACAGCAGCTTCTTTGCAAGCAATTACTCCACGAGGCCCTCCTACGCGAAATATGCGAAAAGACGAAAGAGGTTCTAATGCGCGAGTCTAATGTCGTCCATGTTAGTGCTCCCGTCACTGTAGTTGGCGATATTCACGGGTGCGCCCTTCATTTATCATCCTTCTCGACCTGTCCTCTTCATTCATGATCCCTCAAGCCAGTTCTATGATCTCATTGAAATCTTCCGCATAGGCGGCTACGCCCCCCATACCAATTACTTGTTTCTGGGTATGTCTTACCGTTGCGCTCTGCACGTCCTAGCGTGCAAATTAACCACGGTCATGTCTCGTCTGCAGGCGACTACGTCGATAGAGGCTTGTTCAGTGTGGAGACCATCTCTCTCCTGACTTGTCTAAAACTACGCTATCCCGACCGAGTGCAGCTAATACGAGGTAATCACGAGTCCCGGGCCGTTACGCAAGTACGTCCTCCATTGTACCGTACATTTCGCTCACGTTAACACCTTCTGCTACATGCATAGACATACGGGTTCTATACGGAATGCGTGCGCAAGTATGGCACCTCGCGCGTGTGGACCTACTTCACTGACATGTTCGATTACCTCACGTTGTCCGTCGTGATCGACGACAGGATATTTTGCGTACACGGTGGTAAGCGCACATCGCCCCCGCACGGCTCGCCGCACCTGTCAACTAACGCTCCCAGGCCTGTCCCCATCAATACATTCGATAGACCAGATCAAAGTCGTCGACCGCTTTCGAGGTGAGCGCAGCTTCAACGCGGACGTGGGCATATTGCTGCAGCTGTGACAGAAATCCCGCATGAGGGCCCCATGGCCGATCTTGTATGGTCTGACCCAGACCCAGAGAAGGAGGACTTTGCAATATCGCCCCGGTAAGTCTTCGCAGCGCGCCGCCGCCTTCGCTTACGCTGAGTGCTGTGGCAGAGGTGCAGGATACACTTTCGGGTCGGGTGTCGTGCACAAATTCCTGCAGACGAACGACATGTCGCACATCCTCCGCGCGCACCAGCTGTGCATGGAGGGATTCTCGTCGCTCTTCGACAAACACCTCTCGACGGTCTGGTCTGCGCCGAATTACTGCTACCGCTGTGGTAACTCCGCAAGTATCCTGGAGGTCGGGCCGGGGGAGTCCATGTACTTCAACGTCTTCGAGGCGGCGCCTGAGAATGAGCGGGATGGCCCCAGCCACCAAGCAGCACAGAGCGCTGGGGGGAAGGCGAGTGTTCATATTGTTAATGCTGCTGTGGTGCGGATCTCACGCTGCCCCGCTACAGGTCATCGAGTACTTCCTATAGGATGATACATAAGCCGAGACGACGACACCTGCACGGACTCTCCGCCATCAAGATCGCTACAATTTATTTTGCGATTTGTGGTAGTGTATTTGTCTACGTAGCAAAGCCGGACTGTGGGTGGATACCCCGGGCATGCTACGATCATGTGTTAGCATGGGTATCAATCCATGAACTGCTTGGTCAGTGTAGCATTGTAGTCATCCTTGAGTATCACATACGCGAGGCATTGTGACGGATCATACCACCATATGGTATCCTGCCGATGCCGAATATGAAAATGCACGAGTAAACCATTCACCCGGTCACCAACTCAGTCCCACCCAATTGTACAATCCCACTAGCCGTCGAGACGCAGCCCAATACTGCACCTGCCACTCCGTCATATTGTCAGCAGCGTCCACAACGTCAAACATTATGATCTGGCGGGGCGTCTTCTCTTACCCGTGCACGCAGCCACCACCATGTACGCGAACAACAACGTTTAACCCGATGCGCACGCGCGCACGCAGTTACTGTAATGAAGAT